>PVIJ01009514.1:6680-66456 GCA_004024925.1 Scalopus aquaticus | reverse complement strand
TGTCCAAAAATAGATGATTGGATCAAGAAGATGTGGTACATATACACAATGGAGTACTATTCAGCATGGAAAGAAGATAAACACATGCAATTTGCCGCAACATGGATGGAATTAGAGGGAATCATACTCAGTGAAATAAGCCAGAAAGAAAAAGAAAAATATCGAATGGTTTCACTTATAACAGGACTATAGGGAGGCCTGGTGGGAGAGACACTCAGCGGTGGGGGAGGGGGGAGGGGAAGATAAGGGCACAAAATGGAAGAGAGGAGAATACAGGGGACCATGGAGATGGATCACAGGTGAATTGGTGGTGGGCTGCCCAAGGGGAATACAAAATGTAAAAGATATAAATAACAATAAAAAAAAAGAAAAAAAAATAAATAAAATGATTTGATCCTGTGATCTTTCTTTTCACATATAAACACACACAGAGACAGACACACAGGATTTCCCATAACGGTAACAACTGGGCAAAATCAAAAGACAATTTTACTTTGTAAATTTGCAGACATCACTGATAGCAGTGCCCCTCCTGAAGTTTCAGTTGCCAACAAAACACATGTGCTAGTCAGCATTTGTAGCTGTCACATTCCTGATGATATTGCATAGGGTGCACACATCTGCCAAGCTCATTATGTCTTCTAGTGCAATTGTACCTGAGCACTTCCATATGAAAGCATATATTATGTCTTTGTTATTCACATTCCTTTTGTTCATCCTTTACCTTACTGTTAGAGAACTGTTTTTGATTTTTTAAGTTACGTTTGTAGAAAGGTTATATTTGCTATGAATTTCAAGATTTTTAAAAATTGTTGCAAGAAGGGTTTCTTTGGTCTGTCCTTCTCCATGACCTTAGCTTTATGGCTAAATCATAATGTGGGGAAGAAAGTGATTCAGCTTATAACATACGGGAAGAGGATTAAATCTTTGTCTTAAAATAACTTAAAATACCTATGTCTAAAGAACATAAAATAACCAAAACTGAATAGATATTATTACAAAAAAATATGTATGTACAAATAAACAGTGTAGTAAGCCAAATGAAAGCAAAAGAAATTTCTGATTTATTTCTGTTCCGTTTTTATTTTTCATGATTCACACTTATTCTGATTTCTGTTGTGAAGAAACTGTTGCTGCTCTGTTAGTATCATAGATTAATAAAAGTATTTGGGGAAGCAGTTTGGTTATATAATCCAGAGCAGTTGCAAATGCATTCCTATTGATCTGATAATACTTTCCTGAAAATCTTAGCTAAGCCAAGCAAAATGGATGAAATAAACCAAATGAAGGTATTCATTGCAAACATAAAAATAATGTAAATAGCAAAGAACAGGTGGAAATGTTAATAAATAGAAAGCAGTAACAATATGGAAACAAGCATAAAACAATTACATGTGCTATAAAATATGTAATCATTAGCTCATTTGTTCACTTACTCATGTTACTAATACTTAGTACATAACAGTGAGCATGTGTTGTTTTAGGGACTGGGATTATTAGATGTGAAGAATATGAAAAGAGACAGAATATGAGTGGAAGATGGGTTTTTAAAATTCACACAACATCTTTAGCTTAGTAAAATGGGAGTTTAAAGAGCAATAGCCTCTACATTGCTGCTGATTAGAACTCTGCTGGAATCATATGAGTATCAGTGGTCAAGTCACATCTCTCTTCTGGGACTCAGTTTTCTCATTTGTTAAGTGGGAAGTTTGGTTATCAGAATTCATAGGGATCTTATTGATTCTGCATTTGCCTTAAGAACATATTTGATTCTTTTTTCTCCATCATAATCTGAAGTATTTTATACAATTAATCACCAACACTGTTAGTGTGAACATGGTAAGGGCTACTTTATAAAACATTAGCAGTTAATATCTTTAAATTCATAGTCATTTACTTGTTCACATTCTAACTTACTAGTTACCTTATAGCACATGTTATAGATCATAAGACTTGCCATTCCTCACCATGAAATTTAATGGGGCATTAAGATGGTGTATGATTATCTTGAGACCTTAATGCAACAATTGAACTTAACCATTTCAATCACTCGATTTTGCTTGTGGTTATTTTTGATGAGACTATTTTTCAACTGAACAGTATTACATTTGGGTTTAGCTGTGGAGAGTATAAGTGACATCTCTGGTAAACCTCAATGGAAAACCAAACAGACCTACCTTTGTCCAACAGGTTAGTTAATGGATAATTTCACCCAGAGCTGTTTTACAAATTTTTAAATTTTAGACGAGGATCATAATTCAAGAAATACAAAATATATGTCAAGAGCCCTTTGGTTTGATCCTCAAGGTTGGCAAATATTAAGAAGAAATGTTTTCCTTTTTCAAAAAGGAGAGATGTGGGTCTTTTGTTTCCAGAAATTTTGTTCATTTTTCCCATTTTACGAGCCATGCCTTTTGCAGAGCAATTCTTCTCTTCTGTACTTCAGAGTAGCTGCAACAGCTGTGTTAATTAAATAGATATGTCACAGCACTGAGGCCAGTGCCTGCTGCCACGTTGGCAGCCAGGAGCCTCCATGCATGGCAGTACCCTGCTGCATTCACAGTAGAAAACTAAAAGAGAGGACAGGATGGACTGAGAAGACAAAAATAATAAACGAAGAACAGAGACTTAGTGCTCATCTGTGTCCATATTAAATATGCCATGAAATATTTATAGAATTAAATAGGAACATGCTTTTCTCCCCAGTCTTGGAATATTTGAATGTAATTCTAAAAACCATGGGTAAGGACACCTAGAGTGGTTCAAGCTGGCTTTAAGTGCTAAACTATAAATTGTTGATTCTGAACACTGGGCAGTACAGTTCATTCACTCAGGAACTATTGATTGAATGTTTGCATTTCCGTCTTGTATTGGGGCTCACACACAGGCAAGTAAGGCAGAACTTGAAAATGATATAGAACATTTTCAATTCTGATAAAGACTTCCAGGGTAGTAAAAATGCATAATATATTATTTGCCTCTGTAATTACTCACCATTTGTCCTACTTTTATTTTTTCTACTTACTTAAAGACCTTATCGTGCAGATATAGATCAAAGAGCTAGAAAATGAAAATCATTTAAGAAATACAAAAGAAAAATCCAGTTTTGTAGTTAAATCTTGCCAGAGTTTTGCTTTTTCCAAAAAATTAGTTTGACTGTTGATTACTTTGGGATTAATGTCCAAATGGGTTTTGTGGTTTTAGTTAAAGAAATATTAATAGTAGTTAATGTTGTGTCGCCAAAATTTAATTTGTCTTCTCTGGATTCTGCTTGCATAATGCTATTTTTTGTTCTAATTGATTCATAAAGATCATTAAACAAGAGAATAAAAACAATTTGTAGTTAATTTCTGGGAGATTGCAGCATGTGTGTTTTATGGTTCAAATAACAGATGTTATTTTGGAGCAGCTAAGCAGTACTGTAACTTCACTGGAAATCAACATGGTGATTCACACACCAGCCCTCCCCACTTCTCTGCTTCCCAGAGCGATGTGTGGTGAACTCCTGCCCTGTGCCGAAACAGTGGAAAAGCAAACCTCGGCAGTTTTGCTTCTCTGTGGGGCTTTAGGCTTCAGCTCAGCTGAACAAAACCCAAGTAGCCTCATGACTTAGGAACGTTCAGAATTCAACTGTGGCCATCTTACCTTGTCCAAAAAATCTGATAATCATTCAGAGAAATGTAGATTTGGAAGCACTGTCTCTCTCAAGAAAATTCTAAAGGACCCACCCAGCTTTTAGAGCTGTAACTCTGCTTAGCCATTAGTAAATTACTTTGACTAAACCTTTGGACGGTGGGTGAAATGCATATCATAGTGCAAAATTCAGAGGGACTGACTTATTCAGGGAAATATACTATTAGCGGTCCATTTTTGTTGTGCTGCAACCTGACTCACAAAATCAGTATCTTTTCCTTGAGTCCCCTCACACCATTTTTTTATTAAAACATCTCAGTTAAGACTAACACCAAGTAAAATTTACCAAAGTGTCATGGTATGGAAGTCTAACTGAAAAGTCTGTTATTGGCTATGTAAGGGAGAGCAGAAAGAAGAAAGGCTTTAAAGAGGAAAAATGATGCAGTGTGAAAAATGACCCCAAGGGGCAGATGAAATCTGTATCTTAAACACACACTGTAGAGGGCTTCAGAGAAAGGAGGAAAGGGTCTCTCTGATGTGGGCCTGTTAGAATATTCACTGGCTTTGGGGCTACAGGAGAAATACATTCTACTTTTAAGAAAAGAGACATATATCTCCTGAGGGCATGTGCTATACAGCTAAAGGCTAGATTGTGAGAGAAAAATACATGGAGAGATTGTTTAAGTCTAAATCCTGGTGGAAAATAGAAAAGAATATCCAAATTTGATTTCATATTCTTTTAAATGGGTGTGTTAAAAACAAGGTAATGGACTTGAGATTTAGATACTCAACTCTCTTCTAATTCTGCCTAAGTTCTCCTGCCCCTCAACAGAAAATAAAAGGTTTCAAACACAAAAGCAAAACAAAATACAAATTATGTCAATAATAAATGTAAACCTTAGTGTCTCAAGAATAATTTTAAGAACTTTTTGCTCTGTTATTTATCACCCTTCCATGGAATTGGAACATTCCACAGTGAATATTAGAGAACGTGAGAAATTGTCTTTACTTTGAATTGAGCTTGGTTGAGATACTAGACATTGTTTTTCTCTACACACCCCTTAACTAACTTATTTTAAATGTGATCCTAGAATTGCATTACCCATGTCATGATGTCATTCATGGTTACCATATAGTATCTGCATACTGCTGTACTTTGAACATGACAGTTTTTACAGTGCCACTTGATTATCATTTAGAATCATTTAATTTTAAAGTCAAAGCCATTCTTCAAACTAATGAAATGGAAGTCCAGAGATGGATCTCTTTCTTTGAATCAAGGTAAAAAAAAAATGCAAGAATGCTAGTTTCTCATATTTGTGTGTACCATGTTTTCTTAAATTTAAAATGCCTCTCACATGCTAGAGAATATAAAAAATAAGTTAACACTTTTTAAATCAGACTTTATAACATAATGAGAACATTAAAATTAAGCACCCATGAATAGTTGAAGATTTGTTCAATCTCATTATTTTGCTTTGCTCCATGACTAGATTATCACAACCCTGAATGAAATTGATAGGTATATTTATAGCTCATGTGTTTATATTTTGTAATATGTGCTTTTTTTCATTAAACAATATCATTTCAGTACTACTTGTATATTTTATCTTAATATTATCACCTTATACTTTCCTTATTTAATTTAATTTTTTTAATTTGGTATTGGATGCTAAATATGTGGAGCTAATACATCTATTGTAGATGCTTATAGGTATATATTTTAATTCATTGAGTACTAATTATCCTTTTGTTTGCCCTCAGTTGATTGTTTCTCATGAGGGTTTATTTCCTTTTTAAAGTATATATATAAAATTGACATTTAATCTTGTATTAGTCTCAGGAATACAGTATAATGACTTGATATTTATGTGTATTGTGAAATAATCACCACATCGTAGTCCATCAATACACAACACACACACTACAAATTTAATTTTTTTCTGATTTGTGATTATTGTATATATTGATATATTTTATTTTTTGTATTCTGTGCATTCTGGCTATAGGAATTTTAGTTATAAAAAAGTTCTTAAAGTCATTTGTTAGCATAGGATCTTGTCATCATTAAATTTAAGTGCCCTGTGTATGTCACATAATTATGGTGCTTGAATTTTTTTAATTTGCGTCTTTATTTACAAGATTAATTTGCATTACTATCAGTTTTCTACAACTCATACTGTTGTAAAATGGTTCAAAAATACAGAAGGCACAGATTTTATAGCATCAGATGACTAACTTTGAAAATAATATGTAAGATTCCATTGAAAGACTAACCAGTAATTTTTTTGCCCATTTCAAAGTTTTTCACATTTTTTTTCTGACAATTTAAAATACACCTTTTATTTGAAAGTATAATGGAGGGAAATTTATGTGCCATTAACAATTTTAAAGGGATATTTAAATAACTGACTAGACTTGAGCTAGTAAATCTTAGAGCAGTTTATGCAAGAGTTCTAAGAAATACAAATCTTGAGACATACTTTAACTTTCCTAAACCTTTAGAATAATAGCAAGATGCTTGTATTTTTATGGGAGGTGTTTTGGTAACCACTGAGACCCCTGATTGACAGTAACTCTTCTTGCTTCATTTAAAATGGAGTTTTAATAAGATTCCTTTGTGTTCATGACAGCCACATGAAGGCCTAGGCTTTAATGGGCTTGAGGCCACATATCCGTCCATTGTCATTTATCCTCTGGAATTACAATTAGTCTAGTATCTCTGTTTCAGTTTCTGGAGATGACTACTCTAGTTTTACATTCCTTCATTATTTCTATCTTCTAGAGGATTTCTTTTTTTCCTTCTTAGAAACTCAACTAGTTTGCTTATGTATGCTTAAACTTTGAACAACTCCTAACAGTCATTTTAAACATTCCAGATTTCTGTAGATATTGTCATGTTTCTAAAACCTCGATTGGCATCAGTTCTATACCATTTTCTTTTTCTTTTTTTCTTCTAAAGATTTATTTATGTATACAAGCTGGGGTACAGGCAAGAGGGGTGAGGTAGCGAGAGGGTCTACCAGAGACAGAGTGGGGAGCAGAACAGGCAGATCGACGGAAATACAGTGCTGAGGGGAGCAGCAGGCGAGGCTGAAGAGGTCTGCTGTGCCATGTGGGAATCTCCCCGGCCGGGCATCAAACTTGCATCGCCGCTGCCGACAGCTCCACAGCACAGCTCTTAACCGCTGTGCCACCAGAGTGGCCCTATACCATTTTCTTAAAGCAATATTTATATGTAATTACATGCTGGATATCCTACCAGGAACTTCCACATATCCAATTCTATTGTATTGTAGAGTTTATCTGTGAAATATTATAACCCTACAAGTGAGAAAACTTGGATTCAAATAGGTTAAAACAATTGTGCACAGTCCAGAACCCTTACTAACCTAGAAGTAATGGAATCTGGTTAGTTGAACACAGGTGTACAATGCACATTTCTGCATGGCATCAAGCTTCCTTAGACCTTCTTTTTGCTATTTTGATCGAAAGACTCTAATGATATAGAGAGACATAAGTTTTTACATGTTTGCGAACTGCTCATCTCATGATAGGAAATCAGATGCTTTGCATTGTAACATAGTCACATTATAAAACAACTTATGCCACATGCACGGATGTCTCCAAAAACTCATTACTGCTCTATGCTTTTGAGAAAAATGATCTATTCCCATGAGACATCAGATTCTTCCATGATTTGTTTTGGGAGGACCTCAAGTGACCTTTGGAGCAACAGTGAAGGCAACTTCTCATAGTTTGTGGAGCCCCATCCCATGCCCATTGTATTGTGAGACAGATCCAGCGAAGGAATGAAAGTCTACAGATATTTACCTATTTACATGTCTGCTTAAATTCATATAAAGTAAGTAGTTGATGGTGTCAATAGAAGGACACATGGAAGAAAGAAGCATGGGTGCATTAATGTCCAACAAGAAAATAGTAAAATGTATACTTGGGATTATTTTATATGCATTAACAATACAAATTAACCTTGCTTAAGCACACAGGAGTTTATTAGTTCCTGTAGTTAAACTCTCTAAGGAAGTAGATTGGGCTTCAGTCATGCTTGTGTGCTCCCCTCACTCCTCTCTTCCCTCTGTTGTGTGAATTTTAATTTCATGGACATTTTCTCCACAAGTAGCAAAGATGTCCCTAATCAGTTCCAGGATTATTTCCTAATAGCCCTTGAAACAAGAAAAAGAGAAGGGGAGACAGACCCTTTTTCCCCCAGCAGTCACATTAATCCAAGGAAATATTTTATCTAGCTCTGTTTGAATCCTGAGCTCACTCCTGAGATCTGTGACTAGGAGTAAGGGGCTACTTTGACTAGTAGGGTTGCACACCCAGTTCAGTGGCAACAGAGATCAGTCTTCAATCATTACAATGAAAGATGAGTGATCTCTAAAAGAGAAAAGGGTGTTATATATTTCCAGAAGGAGGCTCAAAGTTCCAAACAAGTACCCTGTATAAAGTTTCTGCTTTTGCATGGGTACAATGATGTTATAGATTCTGGTAGTTTAACAATTTTACGGTATTGATAGTTTACTTATTTCTAGAATTTAAACTTAAGACTGGTCTCAATCTCAAAACAATTAATATAAAAGTATTTCTGCGCCAGTGCTGTAGATCAATATTTCTGAGTATACTAAGAGTATTTATATTGGTGTGTATTTATAAGTGTATACATATACACACACACACACACACGCACGCACACGTTCATTGAAAGTATTTAGAATGATTAAAATTTTTCAACAGGAGAAATTATTTCTGTTATATATAATTTTCACTGAGGCATCAATACATTTGATCTTGAGCAGAATTTGGAAAAGTGGCTCTGCCAAGCCATGAACTTTTGTAATTAAAAACTAGATGCTTGCAAGAATTTACTCAGTTTTCAGTACCAACACTATTTTAAAATGTTTTATTTAATGCTTAGAAACAGAATGGGGAAGGTAAGGGGTAAATGGTACGAAATTAATTGTATTAAGTCGATGGGACAATTTTTCTCCAAAACTTCTAAAAAAGAAAGCAAGTTTTAAAATATTTCTAACCAAAATTTATAATACAAAACCAGTTGTGGTTTTTATATCTAAATAAAAACTTTATAGCAGTGGCCATGTTTTAGTATATGAAGATTTCCATTTAGAATTCATTGTATCAGAGGAACAAATGATTTTTATGAGAAGTGCTTATGTTTCATAAAATTATTCATCAGAATAGTAATGTGGAACTTTCTGCTTTTTTCCTGAATGTCCCCTCACCATCAGGTAGGAAAAAAAAGATGAGAGTCAGTGGGGGAGGTACCTATTCACACACTGATGTTGGCAAGTGTTTGACTGCAAGTTGAGCAGAAAGATCAGTCATGTCTATGCTTACATCCCAAGGTGCATGCTTTTCTGCCATTGTTATGGTGATCTGACTTGAAAAATGTTAATAAAAGTGTTCTAATTTCTACTAACTGCAACTAACTTGAAAAATTTTGTTCCTGTATCTCAAACTCCGTTTTTACTTGTAGATCATTTGACCTCAGAAGGGTGTGCACTGGATCCTGTCACTATCATTTATAGTTATAGTTTGATTTTAGCAGATGGTGAATTTAAGGAAAGAATTTTTACTTAATTTTGGGCTTCTCAAGTTGAAATGTAAAATCTTGTTGCTTGATGACAGTCATTCACCGTTTATTGGACACTCTCTTGACAATCATTGTCAAGGGTGTGTGAAGGTCAGGGTGTGTGAAGACATGAGGGAAAGGTACAGGTCCCATCTTGAGTACACTCAAGGAGAAACAGAAGGTAATTTGCATCTCACTGTGAAATAGAACTTTTCCAACAAGAAATACTCATATACTGATTCCCTGGTTTTTAGAAAAACACTTGACACAAAGGATTTGCTTGTGAAAGAATAAATGAATTTAGTAACAGTCCTACCACTACACACTCACTGAGCCTTGCTTAGATCAAGACACCCTCTAAATTGTAATTAACTGGGGTTTAGAGAACATCTGTTTTATTAAGTTAAATATTAACTTAATTTTTAGATGATAAAATTTACCACAGAAAATAAAATATTTTAGAAGAAATAAAACACATTTAGTATTTTGACATTTCTGAATAGCTTTTCCGATGCTATGTATATCTTTGCACATGTATAAAAAGCAGTGTGCACATACAAAAAAATATATGTATATATGTGCATGTATAATATATTGATAGATATTAGAAATGTAATTATTCTGTAATATATACAGAACTAATGTATATTAGTTAAAAGTTTGTATTCTGTATTTTTCTTTGCATACAAAATCCACAAGTTACCAGCTTACCATTGGACAAGTAACTTAACCCCTTAATGCCTTGGTTTCAGCTGTAAAATGATGATAATGAACATATCCATCTCACAGTTTTTGGGTAGGTCAGCTTATATATAAAATGATTAGAAAGATATCATACCTGGCTAACATTATATATTTGCTATGATTATACTTAGGATTGCTTTACAACAGTCAAAAACCCTTTTACTTAAACTTGTTGGCTATGAAATATTCTTTGAGTTGACATAACATACATAAATTGACTATCCAGTTGTTAGCCACTCAATCATTTGATTTTTTTGCTATGATTTAATGTTGTGATGGCCATGCTTGATATTAGTCCTCAAGCCTTTGCTTAGCTTTATTCCTGTTTTCTGCTTCAATTATTTGCTGTCGATGCAAGACTAAAATGCTAGAAAAAAAATCAAAACATACTTTTGAAATGAAGTTCTTTTGAAATAATTACAGGTGTTTCATTTAGGAAGGAAAAGCAGAACAGCAATATATTCAGACCAGGTTGGCTAGGAAAACTCAGTATATTGGAATGGATATGAAACCAAAGGCAAGTTATTAAAGTAGCACTGAAATCACAAAATTAAGTCTGCTAAACTAAAAGTAGCACTGGTAATAATGAGATGGTCTTCTTTGACTATTTTTGTCAGGTCTATGTTAGTGCTTTTATGTTTTTGTCAGTTCGATAGATGTTTCATGTATGATGACAGAAATAATAGAGCCAAATTTTTGTGGATGCAATTCTGAGTCTCATTAATATGCCAAACATTGTTTGGCACTTGTGGAATAGGCACTTATAGAAATAGAAAATGAAGATCAAGACCCTATTTATAAGAAACTCAGTTATAATAAAATATCATCTGTGCTAGAATAAGGTTATTTACTGAACAGAGCTTTAGCGGAAGGAGTGATAAGGAACTGCTCTTTGTCTGAGGGAGAGAAGGAAGTATCTCTGCATAGAAAGTCACAGAAAAGGCTTGTGAAGTTGCCTTCCATTTTCATTGATGGGGCTGGAACCATAGAATATATAGAGTGTATGGTTGGGCAACAGCTTTGGCCTACATAGTGAAACCAACCTGAGAAATCAGGTCAACATCATCATCATCTGAGCCAACAGATTGTGCTAGTAGTGTAGGTAGACTTTGCCATGATGACAGATATTGATAATTCCCAGTCTCTTCAGCCAAGCCTATAATTTTATTTTCCACACTAAATCTAATGCAAGTTCCTCCACAGGGAGTTTCAGGGATTCAGACTTTCTCCATCTTATGCCAGCATTTCAACACATCACAGAATTAAGGGAGAGTATGAAGGTTGCATGGGATGCCTTAAATTCAGGTTCCTGGAGGATTACATCCTTCACAACTGTATCTTACTGACCAGAATTCAGATACTTGCCCAAAACTAATATCATGATACCCAGGAAAATAAATTATTCTTGTGTGTCCTACATCCAGAAAAATTAAATGGAACTTACTGAAGACATAGTGTTGTCATTTTCATAGCATATGATGTAGATTCTCATGAAATGGTCCAGCTTTTCTCACTCCCAATAGTTAGCCATTCCCAAATTGAAATTTAAGGATGAGATAACTAAAGTTTAAGTAATTTTTATTTATTCTAAAAATCAACTGTTGAAAAAAGACAGAAGGTCAACTGTTAAGTAGTGGTTTTTAGAGTTTAGTAAAATCTATCATGATGATTTTTCAAATAGTGATAGGATGATTCTATATAATTGGTTTAGTTGGTTATTTTCTATTCCAATTCCCTGCTACTATTGTGTTGTTTTCCTTATTCAGCTAGTGAAAATTCCATTCTGCCAGACATTTAGGTCAGAATACTGGAGTCATTCTTAATGTCTATCTTTTTTTCCTCATACCCATAGGAAATCTTTAAGGAATATCGGTAATATTTTCATTGTGGAATCATTTCTTACTGCCTCTGCTCTGCTATCAACTAGTCTAGATTGCAGATCTCCTGGATTACTTAAGTTTCCTAACCAGTCTCTCTACTTCCCCCTTTGCCTCACTGTTTCCAGCCTTGCCTACCTTTCTTACCAATTGTAAGAAACTACTCCTAAACTTAGTGCCTTGAAACAGTATCATCTCACTATTTCCATGGGCCAGGAATTCAGGAGCAACGTAGCTGGTAACCTCTACCACAGGATCTCTGGTAAGGTCATAGTCAAACTTCAGACCTGGCCTGAAGCCTTATCTGAGACTGGAGGTTGGCTTCAACTCACTTAACTTTCTGATGAATTAATGTTAATTAAGAAAGTGCTGAGAACATGGACCTCTTTAAAGGACTGTGTAAGTGTCCTTACAACATAGGGGCTGGTTCCCCCAGAGCAAGTGGTCCAAGAAGAGTATAAGATGCATACCAGGTTCCTTGTGCCTAGAACAAGCCAATGATAGTCCCACCTCAGAGCTTTTGTATTCTGTGGATTTTACCTTAAATGGTCTTGCTTCAGACACCCAAAAGGCTCAGTTTCCTTTTGGCCTCTAATCAAATATCATATTTATCAGAAAGGTCTTTCCTGATAACCTTATGAAATAAATACCCTCCAATATGTTCTTTTTCTTTACCCTGCTTCATTTATATTGATAGCACTTAAAAACACTGATACTTTAGTTTGCCTAACTCCCTAAAATCAGTCAACCTGTATAAAAACATTTTATAAACATAATTTAGAGAAAACTTAAGACGACTGGGTATGGTGATGACTTTTTAGATACAATATCAGATGTATGATCCATGGAAAAACTAAATGATAAGCTGGACTTCATTAATATTAATAACTTCTGCAAAAATGCAGAAGACAACAAACCACAGACTAGGAGAAAATAGTTCCACAAGAACTGACAGAGCACAATTATCCAAAATATATAAAGAACTCTTAAAAAGCATCAGTAAGAAAACAGATAACCCAATTAAAGAATGAGCCAAAGTCCTTAACGACACCTTACCAATGAAAATAGGTGGCAAATATGCATATGAAAAGCTGTTCTATATCATATATCATCCAAGAAATACAAATCAAAAGTATTACACACCTATTAAAATTGTTAAAATCCAGAACACTGACAGCACCAAACACCTACAAAGATGTGGAGGCAACAGGAACACTCATTCATTGCTGGTGGAGTTACAGCTAATTTGAAAGATACTTAGGCAATTTCTTATAAAACTAAGCGTGCTCTTACCATACAATTCAGCAATCATGCTCTTTGTTCGCTACCAAAAGGAGTAGAAATCTTACATCTATGTAAAAACCTGCACACAGACATTCATAGGTTTATTTACCATTACCAAAACTTGGAAGCAATCAAGATGTATTTCAATAAGTAAACAGATAAGTGAATGGATAAATTAACTGTGGTTCATACAGACACTGGAGTTTATACGGCATTTATAGAAATGAATTATCATGTATGAAAAGATATGGAGAGTCCTTAAATGCATATTACCAAGTGAAAGAAGCCAATATGAAAGGGTTGCCATGATTATGATTCCAATTATCTGATGTTCTAGAAAGGGCAAGACTATGAAGACAGTAGAAACATTAGAGATTGTTAGGATAGAAGATAGAAGAGAGATGAATAGAAGGAAGATGAGCATTGGGCAATTGTAGTGTGTCCATGTAGTTTCATCAGATGTACCCATCTAGTGGGAAACACCAATGACAGGAGATCCTGCACAAGTGTATGATTGAGAGATGTATGAGAAATCTTTTACCCTTTCCTTGAATATTTATGTGAACCTTAAACTGTTTCCAAAATATACTGTAAAAGACCATAAAAAAGGGATTCATTGTTTATTTCTGATTTAGTCAAAGCCTATTGTAAAAGGCCTTATTCATTAATCTCAGGCATTAAAAAATAGGCTTGAACATAGATTTGCATTCTCTCTGTTCCCCTGGTCGAGAGCACTCTTATTCCCAGAGTCAGGAATTACATTTCACAGTCCTGTTTTGAGTTTTTCTGTTTGAAGTATTTATTGAATTTTTTAAATTCACTAAATCATTTTTCAGTAAAATCAAATTTTTATGTCCCCCAATGTAATATTTAGTAATAATCAGTAGTATTTATAGTGTCCTTTTGATTTCCAATGTCTTCGGAATGACTATGAATATTGCAAAGAATCCTGAAAGGAACTGACTTTCAAATGAGTTTGATTTATACTTTAAACTGTAAGCATCTGCCAAGTGCAAAATTCTAACATAAACACAGTGATACTTAAGAATCTGCAATAAAGCAAAAAGACATGAGTCCTGAATCTTCTGATAACTACAAATAGGAAGGCAAGGGAAATTACAGCATTTGCCCTTTGACCTCACCCAAGTAAGTGGATATCTGGGAGGGGTTCCTAATTAATGCAGGATGCTGTTCTAAGTATGGGACTCAGTGCTAGTTACCAAAAACACACTGGTATTTTTCTGAAAGCAGTGCATGCATTTGTTAGAAACCAAATATAGTAGGTCAGGGGAAAGAAGAAAACTGAAAAATTCTGCTGCGTCCTGGTTTACTGTCAAGTGCCATTGCACAATAAATGATTGCTTAAAAATCACATTTTCTCTGATTAGCAACTCAAAGATACTTCATGTCTGATTTTGACCCTTTCTGTAATGTTCTGCAGTCTGTATTCTGTCTTGTGGTAGAAAGAAGAGACTAGGGATTGATGATCATAAAGGAAGACTTCACTTTATGTGGTCATTGGTTGTTAGGAACTGCGATTTTAAGTGAAATGACTTGTAACAAAACCGATTTTACCAAAAACTAATAGATGAGTTAAGTTCCTATGGCATGTTTGTGAGCACGTCAACTCACCAAACTTATAAGGACCCAAAGTACTTTTAGTACTAAAAAATAATTTGTTTTCATTTATTTTCCAGTCCATTTGATTCAGTATTCTGGGTTTCTGGAACCTGTTCTGGCAGCTTCAGGTGTAAGTGAGATGGAAACCACCCGTGTTCAGGACACCCTTCCATTGAGGCATGTGTGAGCGCACACATGCACGTGTGTGTGTGCATGTGTGTGTGTGTGTTCTCTCTCTCTCTCTCCCCCCCCCCCCACCCTCTCTCCCTTTCTTCCTCTCTCCCCCTCTCCCCGTCTCCCCTGGGGCCCTTTAGATACCCCATTCACCTCACATGAACATTTTTAGGATGTCCCTAGGAAATTCTACAGTATTTTTGCAGGTTCATTTGTGTGATTTGCTGCAAGAGATTGGCCTCTCAAGTCCCAACTGTCTTACCAGTTCTAAATTCCAGTTACATCTTGTGAGAATGGTGAAGGTCATCCTCGGCTTCTGCCTCTGTGGTGCAGCCTTCTCATCTTTGAGTTCCTCAGAACACAGTTTAAATCTCTGGATTCCTTGAAGGGAAACTCTGTAAACTATTTGGCTGGCCTCACTTATACAGTTTTTCTAGAACTTCTCAACAAATACTTGATTTGCTCTAGTGTGTCCACCATTTCCACAAGAAACTCTTTATCTCTGTCCTGTCATGAGTTACTCACTATTAGCCTGATCCTCAAGGTATTTGGTGTGGCCACTCCCTGTTTATTGTACCATTGGTAAATTGTTTGTTGATGTGAATAAGCTCTTCTTCCTCTGTATAGTTTCTCTTATCAATTCCAGCTTTTCTTATGGAACTTCTGCTAGTAAATGATAGTTTATTTGAAACCTATAAAAAGTAGTTTTCCTCTTCATTAGTTTTAATGTCTCAAGATCTTTTTATAGTGATCTTGAATTTGCTTCAGAGTTAAAGCAATGATGTTATATCTATCTGCTCCAAGAAGCGATGTGATCTATTAAGTCCCTGATCTAAGGATCTGGTGAGGAAATCACTTAACTCTGGTTATATTTGCTAAATTCCAGTATTTCTAACATTGTGACTGAAAGAAATCATGGGATGTTAAGAAAAGATTGATGAAAGATATTTACTTGGGTCCATAGTTTTCTGATTTAGTTAATGGAGTAGTTTTCTCTTAAAAAATGATCATATATTTCATTTTTTCACACTTGAAATACAACAGTAGTTATCCACATCTACAATCTTATTTAAAACATTTGTGAATTTTTAAGTTTCACTTCTCTTAACCTCCAATCTTCCTCACAGATAAAAATGGGTAATTGTTTTCCAGATAAAAATTCAAATCCTGTGACTCTAGTTAGCAAAACAACTTCAAGAAATTATTTTAAGGTCTTCTAGATTCAGGTCATCTCCTAAGGAACAGAAGTCTTTTAACTGGCAGGAGGGATTCCCGAGTCACACTTTCTCTGGGTTCATTCTACAGCTCTGAAATGTACCACGGATTGAGTCTCCCAGGGTCCCTACGCCAAACCCCACGACAGCTTCCCACTCCAAGTGTCTCTTGCCAACTTCTGGGACTGTGAGTTGGGATGAGTCTTGTTCCAGAAGGATTAAAAGGGGGATGGGAAATGAGCTTGTTGACCTTGTTCATCTGGATAAGGTCAGAGTGGAATGACTGTGGTGTCAGAGTTAGGGGAAACAGTGGAAGGGAAACAAGCAGGAAGGAAAGGATAATTTAACTGAACCCAATTTGAACCTTTAAGCAGTTCAGTTCAGGGTCAGTGCTGACGTCAAAGCTGTTTCTTATTTTATAAAAGCCAGGCAGCCTCATTCATGTAACCCCCCTTACCTTCTGCCAGTCCAAAGCATGGGGTCATGACCCTTGGGCAAATTGTTCCTTATAACCTTCATTCAGGTAAAGCTTTTCCTAGGATTTCTTGGGACTCTAGTAGTTTTCCTATTGAGATCCAAAGAACAGAGGAACTAAAGAAAACCTTAATTCTGATTAGTTTTAACCTTTACACCACCAGTTTCAGTATCTTAAATAACAGCTTCTACTTTGTGATTCCATGCCTTCCCCACCTTAAATTACACATTGATTTCTCTTCCCTATTTAAACTAACATAAAAAAATTTTAAATTAATTAAATCATATTTTAGAGAATTGCTGTGAAAGTCGAATTTATAGCTGTGTATGCACAAAATTTTTAAAAAGCCCTATGTAATGACAGTGTACAATGAGCCTGTTATGTTAAGACTTTCAGGCTTGGAATGTATGATGTTTTGCTTTGCATGAAGACTTTTAATTACGTAACTCAATATTTCTAGCATTCAAAATCCATGTTCACCACTATACCTGAAATTTTTGTTTCTGAAGCAACTAATCATTTTGGGATTTCAGGATCAATTAAAGTTGGAGAATCTTTCATCTCGTTGCTCTGAGGTGAGCATTCTCATTTAACTCTTAGAGCATACCTGTGAGTGAGGTTTATTTTGCTCTGTTCATCCAGAAAAACTACACACACACACACACACCCAGGAGGTTTGATGATTTGCTCAGAGCCACAGTTCTTCTAGGGCCAACCTCTATCACACACCTTCTCACCATACTTCCCCAGATAATATTCTTCTCAGAATTAAATCATCCCTTCCTTCAAACTCAAAATTCTGCTTGACGTTTATGCTTTTCTGTCTTGTCTTTATCTTACTGTCCTTCTGACATACTTAATCTCTTCAGACTTCATTATCTGAGTGTGATAATCAAGATCAGGACTTTGTTTCATTTTTGCATCCTCCCCAATGCTCTGTATGCATGACACCTGCTTAGAAGAATGACTCAGTATCTTGCATTAAGTTAATTGGCTTCTGTTTCACTCCATTTTGTCAATTCTTTCACTCAACAAATATACACTGAATGCCTGTAATGTACTGAACTAGATGCTAGGGATATGGAGATGAACTAGATGAAAATCCCTGCCTTCATGTAATTTACCTTCTAGCAAAGGGAACAAGCAATAAGCAGAATAAACAAGTGACCTATATAGTATCATATGGTGTTAGTGCTATGGAGAAAAATAAGGTAAGGAGACAGCTGCCAAGAGGTTTTAAATGAAATTAGAGAAAATATGAATGAGAAGGTAATGTTTGAATAAGACCTAAAGATGGTGAGGGAATGGGCTTTGTTTATAGATAGGTGGGTGGGTGGATGGGTGGGTGGATGGATGGATGGATGGATGTGTGTGTTTGTATACAGAAGATATATAAACTGCTCCAACTTTTGCTATTTGAATGGTAAAGTCAGAGGTTAGGGAATTTCTCCTTCCAGTCATAGCTACAGTTGGTTAATATTATACTAGGACAGACCTTAGGAATTATCTTGCCCTTCTTTCTCCATTTTCTAGGTGAGGAAACTGAGACTTAAAGAGGTCACATGCACAATTTTCTTCAGCAGGCCTAAGATTGACCAGGGAAGCCATAGCAAATTACTGAACATCCAACTGAACCTTAAGACACAGGTCATGCTTATATCTATCTGCTTTCTCAGTAAACTCTTCCCTTAGATCTATTTTGGAAATTACTGCCTTGTGGTGGGAAATAAGACATATTTAACATATACTCAGTGGACTTTATAACCTACAGAGATGACTTACCCCATACCTAGGAATCAAGTATGAAGTATATCTAAGGAAAAATACAAGCAACAGCATGAATTCAAATAAGAGCTTGATCACTGAGACATAGATCAGAGCACTGAATCTTGATCCACTAACTGGAGGAAAAAGGCACCTTTTGGGGAGAGGTCATTCATTCTAAGCAAAAGACACAAGGATATTTCAGTGTGAATAGGACAGGAAAGACTGACATTACTTAAACTGGGTTGGAAGTGACACACTGGAAAATTGTGAAAAATATACCAATATAACACATAAATTTACTGTCAGTGGGGATAACACTAATTAAACTTCACTTAGTTTCAGACTTGGACAGAGTACACATCTGCATGTCTCCATGTCTCTGGATTAAATTGGCCACTGACACTGAACAGAAAATTCAAGGTACTTCAAAAGTGTCTTGACACATAAGTTAAATATTTCAAGATGATACTTACATCCTAAAATGTTATTAATATGTAGAAATTCACTTTGATTTTTAGAAAAGTTTGTTTCTTATTGATAAGAGTGGTTCACAAACCTAACTGACAAGCTGAATCACCTGGGAAGTGCTTAAAAGTCTATTCCTTGGTCTGATAGCCAGATGTTTTGATTCAGAAGGTCTTGAGCAGGGCAACTGAATGAGTATTTTTAACAAACTCCCCATGAATTCAGATAATTAGCCAGATTCAGATATGCCTTGTAATGGAGGGCTGGGTATTCCATTGCACTGTTAACTGTTCACATCCGCATGTTAGAAACTTCAATGATCCACTGATTTCAATTTGAACTGTCTTATTACACATGAAAGGCCTGAAAAGGAAAAATGTCCTGAATCATTGCTTCCACAGACATGTTTTGACTTTCTAATCAGTGAGTTTCTAAATGTTGTTTGAGGTTATTTAGATTCCCTTTCCTTCAGGTGGTATATAAAATGAAACACTATCTTTTCAGGGAGAAGTAATCCACACAGATATAATATTGAAAAGTTCATGCTCATAAAATGGAATAATTTGATTGTTTGGCTTTATTATATACAAGCAATATAGTGGGCATGACTTAATAAGCCAAAATCCATAAATTAGAGATTGATTTTTAATATGCTTGATAAAGTTTCTGGAACATAATTAGAATTCCTAAATAATAATAGTAACTATTATTGCTATAGGAGATTCTTAAAGAATCTCCTTGATGCCTACCTCAGATGATGTCCTGATTGAACAAGACTAAGAAATAACACTGGTCAACAGTGAGATTGTTACTGACTTCAAAAGGCCCTAATCTGTAGCATCTTGGTGTGCTGAACATGAATATAACTCTGAAAATTTTTTATTAGCTCTCGTTTTGAAGATATTTCATATAATTAATTTTATGTTTCACCGTGTAGATTTATCCAGTATGGCTGCAACAACATCCTAAATCAGCCTAGAATTATGTAATATTGCATCACATTGCTTAATACCATCATGCACACATCCTCCAGAGTTGACTGCATCATTTTCTGACGCAACGCAATGCTACTTCCAGGCAACTGCTGAAGTAAGCTGATGTCAGCAGTGCACTATAGAGAGCCCTGTCGGAAAGGTTGAGCATTGAAAATATTTCAGACTTTGTGCAAGACAGTTTAAGCTACTGTTCCATAGAACTGTTATTGTTTTATCTATTTAGGCACAATACAGAACAGGCATGCCTTGAAAGTGTGTTAATAGCATGGACAATTTCTGCTCTATTTGTGGGGAAGTGACATTTGCCAACCAGAAGGAAAGTATCACTTCTCAAGTGAAGAAGGCTTATCATCTTGACTTCGGATGCAAGGTTGGTGATCAAGACAAGCCTTGGGCCCTGCATAGATGCTGTGCTACATGTACAACACAGCTTTCACAGTGGTTAAATGGCAAAAGACCATCAATGCCATTTGCAGTCCCCATGCTGTGGAGAGAGCCAAGCAACCACATCAAAGACTGTGACTTCTGCTTGGTTCCTCCTCTTTCTGGTGGAATAACAAAGCAAAAGAAGTCGAGAATAGTCTACCCAAACATTCCATCTGCATTGAGACCAGTTCCATATGGTGAGGGACTTCCTATTCCAGAGCCTCCAGCAGAATATTCTCTGGTTTCATCTGATGAGGACAAGGGTTAGGCGACCTGTTCTTCTCCTGTTCCATCAGCATGCAGTGTGATCCAGATTTTCACTGTGGTGCATCATCAACCCCACACAGACTAACACAGGAAGAACTAAATGACCTGGTTCATGATTTGGACTTATCCAAGAACAAGAAGACTCCAACAATGGAATCTTCTAGAAGATGTCACAATTACTTTCTATTGAAAGTGCCACCAGCAGTTGGAGCCTTTCTTTAGAAAGGAAAGTCCTCTGGTATTCTGTTCCAATATTGAGGGCCTCATGAATGCCTTAGAAATCACTCATGACCCAGAAGAATGCAGGCGATTTCTAGACTCTTTGAAACTGAGTCTTTTTTTTTAAGATTTATTTATTTATACATACAAGCTGGGGTACAGGCCAGAGGCGTGGGGTGGCGAGAGGGTTCACCAGAGACAGAGTGGGGAGCAGAATAGGCAGATCAGAAATACACTGCTGAGGGGAGCAGCAGGCGAGGCAGAAGAGGTCTGCCGCACCTGAAACTGAGTCTTAAGGATGTGCTTTTGCATGATGGAAACCGTCTTCCATCTGTTCTGTTCCTGAACATCTGTACAAGAGACAAGCAAAGAAATCTAAGAAGTAGTCTATGACTTGATTTTTTTACAGGTATTAACCTTAGGCTTATTACTATTGGCATGCATTTCGTGATGTAAACATCAGTTTATTGCAGATTACAAAAAAAAGCTAGAGCCAAAATTAGAATTTGCCTGTCATATTCATGTTGAGCACATTCAAGTTGGTAGGAAATGACTAATTTTATTTCAGTAACGTGACTTTTGTAAAAATTTGTTGACCAGTGTAATTGGAGTTTTTGGAGGGAAGGTAGATGGTCTATAAGAGGTCTGGGCAAACTGTTGTATCTGGCACAGACTATTTTATATTGTAAACTTGATTAGTTCTGCCCAAGTACTAGACCACTTGGATTAACATGGACTTAGGCAGCATGTTGCAAATGGTATCCCCTTGAGGAAATGACCAAGTAGTGACTTTCCATGTGGAGTTAAACGTAGTTTACAGAAATCATTGGTTTGTAGACCAAAGTTTATTTTTGCTAAAGAATCTCAAAACTCAATCCATATCCTTTGGTCAACCTGGGGGCCATATTAGTCTCCCTGAAATGGCCCAGTTGAAAGAAATAGGTGATCTTTGGTGATTCCTTTAATCTAGCTGATCCGTGTCTACACTGTATTAGCTTCCTCCACATAGTCCAGAACCTGTTCCTGGTTTTCCTGAATTCATGTTGAACCATTGTGCTAAAGTTTTCTATTTCCTTCATTGTTCTTTACCATCACATCTTGACTTTGACTCTATTCCCAGGCAGATTCTGTACTCATGACAGGATAGTAGCCAGCAACTCTACACTCTTCTCTTGTCCCCTTATAAAGTCAAGCAGAAACAGAATACTTTTCCTGGTTATTGTGTAGTGTATGCTTTTGTGCGGCATATTTTTTTCCTCAACGATAGTCTTCAGTTCAGTATATCTTTTTGCAATATAATTTTGTATCTACATATGGAGTCTTTCATCCTGTCCCTGGAGACAGGCCTGGCACTGTTATTAGCTTGGACCTGTAGAAAGTGATGCCACAGTTGTGCTATGCCATTTCTGGCTTCAGCTCTCAAAAGTCTGGGAATCTTTCCTTCATTTTTCTCCCTTGAACATTCCTCTAAGGAAATTAAGGGTATCTATATGGGAAAAAATGCTACCTGAAAGGGGAGAGACACTAGAATATGAGTGACAATGTAAAAATAAAGGTCTCTAGATGGAGAACTAAGTTTTCTGAGCTGACAGTCAGCACCAAGGTCACAGTTAAGTGAAGGAATCTGTTTTCAACCTTTGAGTTTGGCCCAGATGCCAACACGCATATAAATAAAACCAGCCAATGTCATCTGGGGTGGAAATAGTCCACTCCTGCCCACATCTCTTATCCACAGACTTATGAACAATAAAGTAATCTTTGTTTTAAATGACTAATTTGTGGGGTCATTTGTTATACAGTAATAAAAGACTGAAGTCTTTTCGTTCCATCCCTAGAGGTGAAGGGTGAGCTCAATTTACTAGAAACATATGAACTGAGAGTACAGGTTATATTGTCCCAAGAGAAACTAGTATATTCTAGGAATAATTTTGTAGATGAAACCCTTAGATGTTCATTTCTCTATCTACTTTGTTGTAGTTCCCTAACTTTATACTCCTGTTTCTATTTTTCTTTATGGGTTCTCTAAGGAATTAAAGCAAATTTTTGCATTTCTTTCAGTATGACATGGTGAAAAAAGAGAACATTGTTTATACATAGATTTGAAATATTTATAATCAGAACCTTTCCACACTTTGAGTTCTGTTGCCTTGAAAAATCAGGCTTTGAAAGTGTGTATATAAGAAAAGGACTTTATATATACAGTATGCCGAAGAATTGAAGTTCTGTAGCAAAAAATACAGTGTAACTTTAGCTCAGAAATACCTAGTAATACTGACCAATGTAACTTACATTAAATCAAAAAGCAAGGAAGGAATGAGAAACGTTATATATCTGGGATCCTTTATACACAAAAATTAAACAAGTTTTAGTTCTAAATTTCTTATTACAGTATTTTTTGTGAGAGATATGAGAAATACTTTATACTTTGCAGAAACTGAATCTTATGGAGAGAGAATATTTGCTTTATAACTAGCTAAAGCAACTGTGAAATAAACAATCTTTTTTGTCTTCAGAGTAACATTGTCTTCAGGTTGACATGCTCCTTCATTTATATGTGAGCGATTTTGTTTCTTGAGCCATAGAAAGTTCCTTATTAGGATCTGTCAATAATTTCAAACTGATAGGAAGAATATATCTACTATAATGTCTAGATATTGACAACAAATGAGCCTGGACCCCATAACTTCCCTCCTGATGTAGTCTAAAATTTCTAAAAACTGTTTACTCTTCTATAAGCTGTTACTCTAAGGAAATAGATTTTATATTACTGATCATGGATGAAATAGATTTAATGCTTTCATACAGTATGTACATAAATATGAACTTCTAGACCTTTCAAGAAGTCAGTGGACCAGAAGTTAGAGTGAGAACAGACAACTGATTGTAAATATTGATGACACCAAAATGCTTTGACTCCCCATAAATATACCAGTATCCTTTGAGATGTCCATCATCCCATCTGTACTTCAGCCATTGGTCCTTCATGGTCAGTGATTAATCGTTTTTTCTTCGTTTCAAGATCCAGCTGCTCTCTGCTACTTTTGTGCAATGTTGGAAATAAAGTCATTCACTTACTCCCACATTAGCCTGAGAGAGAGGAAACTCCAGAGACTTCCTGAACTATTAAGAAGGTTGAAATGAAGGTAGATTTTATCTAAATGGCCCCATCCTATTAGGAACTTCCAGTTAAAGATGAAATAGCAACATGCTTTATGTAATTTTATTTAATTATTTTTTGTCAGCACTGGGTTATGGATTGTTTTTACCTTGTAATTAGTGCCCATAGGAAGTGTGTTCAGTAAGTTTCTATCTATACTTTCTGTTGAATGGTGCCTACCTTTAGTCTTCCTTAAATCTATGTGAATTGAGTCCTTTTCCTTCTCCTCCTGAATGGGCACTCTTTTCATTAACCTCTGTCCCTCCCTCCTTTTGATATTTTGTCTATATCCTAAATTATTTGTATTAGAATTATTATTCTGTGCCACATCCGCTCTTCTTAATAGCACTTAAATATAGATTATGGCTATCCAGAAACTAGCATCTTATTTGCATTAGTTCAAGCCCCTAAGATCTTTGGATTCTCAGGAATAGCATACATTTCAATGTGCAGTATCATTTCACTGCATGTTACTGGTTACAAGTGAGACACTAAAGCCAACCCAGCTTTACAAAGATGAAAATTGGATTTTATGTCTTGTTGGAAAGTGGCAGGATCACATAGCAGAAGAGTATGTGTGATGGAAGATATTGCTGCCTTATTTGGAAAAGACAGTCTGCTACATGTTTGGATGCTGGCTCTGTCATTTATCCATTGACTACTTTTTCTTTTGCCTTTCAGTGTCTAAACCCAGTATCCCTAAAATTAGATTTTAGTTCTATTAATACTTATTTCATCTATTTAAATAAAGTGCTCTTCTTGTTTCTACACAGACCCCACATAACCCAGGCTATGTCTTCCCAAAGTTTAAACAAGTCATTCATCATGTTAAAAAAAAAAAAGTGCTATTTTGATGAATCTGCCATCAATGTTAATTCAAAAATGAAATTTAAAATGATTCTAAAGGTCAGGTTTCCCTTAGAGCGTTGGAGTATCTGGAGCATTTTTTCATATATTCTAATGAAGCAGTATACCAAATAACTATCTTGACTTCAGCTGTTTGATTGATCAGATACCTTTGTGTTTAAAGATTATATATATATTATATATAAAGATTATATATATTATATATATATTTTTATATATAGATTATATATATTTATATATAAAGATTATATATAATCTATATTTATATATAGATTATATATGTTTATATATAGATTATGTATGTTTTTATATATAGATTATATATATATATATATATATATATAAAAACTGGAGGTAAGATACAAACAGGAAGACAGCTTGTTAATATTGTGTCAACTATAATTCTTTCAAGGTAGAATAAAAGGAACTTTTAATAAGTACTGCTAATTAAACTTCCATTTAAATGGAAGATCACAAAGAATAGCCTCAAATCTTAATATGCAGATAGTTTGAAGTTTTAGAAGGCTCATTAAATGTTTAACTATGTGGATGGCATAATCATCATAAACACAGATATGTTTCAGTAGAGCAAAATATTGTACATAGTACACAGTAAATAGGTCAAGTCTCACCTTCTGAAACTGCAGTGCATCATAGGTAGTAAAGCATATTGTTTAAAAAAAAAATCAACTTTATAGTAATTCTCTTCACTCATATCTCACAATAGCATTTCAGTTCTTGAACTGGTACAGTTAAATATGTGAGCAAATGAAAAAGTCAAATCAATTTAGATTATTTTCTTAAATTGTCAAAAATTTTAGTATGTTGACAATATGCTCAAAGTTTTAGTTGAATGGTATCGTCTCTCACAACTATTTCCCTCTTTGAAAACTGTTATTAACAACATGCAATGGTTAAGATGTTGTCTGTGTATATTGAAAACTAGGGCATGTGAGTAAATGATATTTCTGTGAAAAGCTAAGATGATGCTATTTCATGTAGTTAGAAATAGCCATTGTGTGTGAAGTCAGAAAATTTGGGGAAGCCTGATTCTAAGTTTGTGCCCCTATTCTGCTTACACTGAAGTTTACTAAGATGGAAAGCACCATGATTTCTGCCAGCTCTTGAGTTCTGCCCCCAATTAGTTGTCTTAAAATAACAAGTTTTCTTGGTAATTGAAGTTATGAGACTTTTTCCAACACTAGCACTGAGAGTGTATACATTCAAACTTTAATTTTATTTAATTTTGCCTTTAAGCATACTAGTTAAACAGCCAGTGTTATAAGCCCATTTAAAAATAAAGACTTCGAATTAAACATGTTCACACTTATGACTGGTTTAAAAGTACAGCCTTTTAAACTCATCAATAGAAAGGAAAACAGAACTTGTTCAAATATTGAGGTAATTTCAGAGCTAATGGCTTCAACTGAGAAATAATTCTTGGGAAATCACCTTCTCGTGATAGCCATGGAGTTCGCATATTACATCTCAAATGAACATTCCACTGTAGTGTTCACTGAGCTGTACTGGGCAGAGAGAATTTTATGCCTGGTATTGTTGAATGATTGTTATTTTTCAAAATGCCCTAAAAATGTTAAATCAAATTTAGAAATATATAATAGAATATGTAATAGAAATTCAAGCTAAAAATATAGCAAAAAAAAAAAAAAAAGCCAACAAGTTGTTAGAGAAGACCAAAAGGAGGAAAATACAGAATGTGATATGACATCTACTGAATCACGCACTTTTTAGGTAGGTGTGTGGTATCATAAAGTATATGAAGGAATATATAGAGAAGTAAGCCATGCAGTTGTGGATGAGGCCAGGTAGGGAAGGTATATGAAATCTAGGTTTTATATATGAGGGTGCCAAATTTCCTTCATTTTTTTTTCATAGGTTCATAACCTTCTAAAAATAACTCTTTGTAGCAGAAGGTTCAGAAAGCTTAATTTGCATTAATACATGATGTGCTGTGAATGTGAATATCAGAGCTTTTTATCTGTACCTCTGAGAGGGAAGCAGACAATAACCAAATCTTGTAACTCACTCAAAAGACAGACAGGTAGGACGTTCATTCCCATTACCTTTTACTGCAGGAAGAGGGTGGAGGAAGTTGCAGCATAGCATGATTCCGTTGCTTCTGAGGAAGAAACCCAGAAAGATATTCAAGGAGAAGGGAATTTTGTAAAGCACTGTTTTCCATCTAAGGTTGACCCAGGCAAAATGGTCTGAGCTCCCAATTGGGAATTGATCCATGGGGAACCTTGCTCCATAGGCAGCAAGGCAGAACTCAGAATTAGGACTTGCAAACCAGAGGGATTCAAGGCCACTGTAGCATCTGCCACAGGGAAGCTATCTACCCATCTCTCAGTCCAGTTCATTCTGAAAACCCTGGCAAAGAGATCACATTTTTCTGACTGATGGTCCCTTCCAACCGCCACAGAGTATGGAACTTTTACACGTGACATAGAGATTTAACCCAAAACACATCCTCAGAATAAAAGCTATGGATTTATTCTCTAGTTTTTCTAAAGAAGTTTGTATATGGGATAGACAACAGTTACTTTATTTTGGACGATCAAGAATCCTATTTGAGAAATTAACCTAATCGATCGTTCATTAGTTCCAAATACCTATAGAGGCCATGTGAAAAGAATCTCTCTGGGGGAGGGGGGGAATGACAAATTACGTGACATTTAACTTCATTGGCTGAAAGGTTTTTGAAGATCACTTTCAAAAGCATTCGAGCAGATGCTTGTGTTGTAGAGATAACAAACACAAGATGAATAAATAAGCCATAAATACAAAGGTCTTATGAAAGTAGACATTAAAAACTTGACTTAAATTTTTCAGTGCCATCATTTTACATATACGCCAAAAGTTAGCATCTCAAATGTAAGTAAAATGATACCCTGGAAAAGTATTAATAATGAAAGTATGGTTCTCTTTATGGTTGAGAAGATTTAAAATACCCACATGTGACTTTAGCAATATTGTTTGAAATGTTGAGTGGTATTTCTCAAAGTAATTTGTTGCAAGTACAATTTTACATCCTAAAGTGAGAAAATAAATATCCTAAATCTATTTTTAATCACTTAAACTCTATTCTTAGTATTATCTGAATGGAAAGCAGATTTATGTATTTACAGTCATGAATATGAAAGTCATGGTTTATTATCTATTCTCCCAATGAGATCAAAAGTATCCTAAGTTGTCTCGTATCACTGAGCTAAGAACCTACCTCACAATTTGTGAACATACCAGCAAAACCAGATACTGACAAGATTTCGACCTAAGTAGTGATGAGAAATGCAGGTAGGGATTGGCAGAGGGATGTGGTCTGAAAACTTGAATAATGGGCTTATAATTTTAGGCAATAGCAACCAGGAGAGAGAAGTAGAACTGATTTACCTAGGTTTACTTGTTCACTTCAGTACTGCACACTGGAAAGATACTTAATCCAATTCAATATGCATTTGGTCTTCCATTTGTTTAACAAAATTAACACCCAAAATTAAGGTCCTGTGCCATCACAGACACTATTCTAAGTGCCAGAAAGGCAGTGGTTAAACAAAGACAGTCACTCTTGTCTTGGCTGCATATGTGCGGGTCTTAAAAAAGGACTTCTGACCCAGAGATCTGAGACTTACCATTTTCACAGTTGGGCTTACTGAAGCATCATTGTATACTCTAGTTAGAGTTGCATCTAGACATGAAAATATATTTGTTTATTTTTAGCTTATTATATCTTTGGAAAATGGTTGAGTTAGACACTAGTGGATAATGGTTATTAAAAAATAAAATTCCTGATCTCAAGGAGTTTAATTCAGTCTAAACTCTAGAGGGCAACAGAGGCATTGATCAAGTAATGACACAAATCAATAGTAAAATTGGTAAGAGAGAGAGGCGATACAAGAATAAGTATTCATTACCAGAACCTAAATAGGATTTCTGAATTTTTTATCAAAGTATAATACATACAGAAACATAAATAATTGATGTTAAGCTCAATGAATTTTTACAAAGGAAAGAATATGACCAGTAGCATGTTGTACATCTTTGTCACAACTCAACCCAAGTGTAAGCAATATCCTGACTCTAAACCCATGGTACAGTTCTTGTGTGTGAACATAAAGGAATCACATTACTTGTGCTACTGTTGTTTTGGTATCTACTTGCTTTACTGTACATTACCTTTGTGAAATTCATCCATATTGTTCTCTCTGAGTCGCATAGCATTTCATTCCATGTGTGCACTTATTTTATCCCTTCAGCTATTACTAAGCAATCAGAGTAGTTTCTAATTTTTGTCTGTACAAATAGTGCTCTTATATGAACATATTAGTGCATTTTTTTTCTGTGTAAATATGCACACACATTTTTAGTGGATATATGGATTTGGCAGGAATGGAATTGTTGGATCAAAGTATGTGTATGTTAACTGGTGTTGATATTGCCCAGCTGTTTTCCAAAAATGTTTGTACAATTGTATTTTTAATAGCAGTGGGAGTTCTAGTTCCTCCACATCCTTTCTGGCCCTTGGTATCATCAGTCTTTTTCATTTTAACCACTCAATTGAATGTATAGTAGTGTCACATTGTGATTTTATTTTATTTTATTTTTTTAAAGATTTATTTATTCATGCATACAAGCTGGGGTACAGGCCAGAGGCATGGGGCGGCGAGAGGATTCATCAGAGACAGAGTGGGGAGCAGCACAGTCAGGTCAACGGAAATACACTGCTGAGGGGTGCAGCAGGCAAAGCAGGAGAGGTCTGCAGTGCCATGTGGGTATCTCCCTGGCCGGGCATCAAACTCGCGTCGCTGCTGCCCACAGCTACATTTAACCGCTGCGCCACCAGGGAGGCCCACATTGTGATTTTAAAGAGGGAGAAGAGGAAAGCCTTCCCTGGGGAGCTGGTAATTGAGCAGAGACTAGTAACGAATAATAAACTACAGACAACTAGGTGAAGGGAAGAAATTATAGCCTCCCATGACAATGGATAGCACTGCAGTGGTCTGGTGGCAAGAGGCAGCTTGGTGAGGATGAGCTGATGCAGGAAGCAAGAGTAGGCAATTAGAAGAGCTGAAGGTAGCTCTGTCAGGAGTGACTTTATGGGGCAGAACCTTAGAGGTCAAATTAAGGAATTTTAATCTTGATACCCAAGGCAACAGAGGAGTTGAGGTGATCAGATTTCCTCAGATAACTTCAGCTGCTTCATGGGAATAAAAGGGGTGTAAATGGGTGGGGGGAAAATAGGATATAGAGAGGAGGCCGCTATAGTAGCCAAGGAGGACAGCTGCAGTTCTTGAGTCCAGGAGCAGTTTTGTCTGGTTGTGTGGCTTTCCTGGGCCTAGGAGTCTATAGTAAGCCTAATTTTAGTGCCTGGTGTCTGTACAACTCTAGGGTCTTAGTTTATATAAGAATGTAACCTATTCGTAAAAACTGTAAAGAGTAGGTGACATTGCAGAATAATGTGAGAACAGAATGACCACTATCTTAGTATCAGTCTGCCTAATCAAATTTTATCATTTCCAAGCTCTTGAATAGGAGTTTGATGAATATAGTTGAAATGATGATTGTCTTTTCTTCATTTACTGAGGGTGACAGTAAAGCTGGCTGTCCCTTTATATTGATATAATGAAAACCTGTGATTAATAGCTCAGTGTGTGTTTATGAGAACGCAGAGGATATACTAATGCAGCCAAGGTTTGCTTTAGCACAGTGTAGGTGATACGGTTTCATGACAAAGTGAGCTTATCCTTCTTGCATCCCAGTCAAAGCAAAAGTCAGGGTTTATAGACTCTGGGTCTCTATTTTTAGGGACCTTTGCCACTATGATTACTCTTGACAGTATGAAAAATATAAATGTGTGCTGCTTGTGTATGAAACAGCTATGAAAAGATAGAAGTTCTTTTATTTAGTGAAATCTCAGTAGATAAGAACATTTGTCTAAACAGTCATTAAAATGACAACATAATGATCTAGAGAAATTAATTTAAAGTAAATGAAGAAGTAATACGTGCAGAAATCTCTAGATATGGGTGTTTGGGGAGGCTAGCTAGAGGATCCATGTGAGCATGGCTCTGTGTGCATATTTTCTGAACTGAAGTTTACCATTAACTCTGTTAGACAACCCACTGTCCCTCTACAAACATTCGTTTCTACATCTGTAAAATGAGGGAATTGGCTTTAGGTAATCCTTAAGGACTATCCAACTCTAATGTCTGAGTTTTCTGTTTTTAATCAGACATAATAACATGCTATCCTGTGAGCTCTCCATAACATACTAATCCTTTACTCTCATCTGAGTGAATTAGGATAATTAAAAATGCAGAAAAGCATAGGAGCTTTATAGATTTTACTTCAGTCTCCAAAAAAATTAGTTATTTTTCTCATTAGTTCTTAAAATACTTGTGATTTAGTGAATACAGCTAAAAAGCACTGATTTTGTTCATAGTATTTATTGACTGTTAGTCAGGAAGACTACAAGAGAATACTTTGGATATATTTCTGAGTGTGAATTTCCCTAACTTTGAGACTATGGAGATACATCTTGTTCTACTTAATCCATATAAACCAACTTGATTAAAGTAATAACATTTGAAAGTAATTAAAGAGACTATCATGAACATTAATTAAGCAACATATTATGCCTTTGAGATCAATTTCTATTTATCTTCTTTGCAGTTGAGAAACTTACCCTAAGCCTCTTATCAATAAAGCAACATAAAATCATCCTTAAAAATGAAGAAAAATAACCTGGTATCAGGCTACAAAAACCATTATATGTGATTTCAGTTGCAGCAGGATATGAAATCTTAAACTTAAAAAAATTAAAACTGGTTAGAGAACACCACATCTTCCAAGAGAAGATCTAAGCATTCATATGAATAAATACTTGATATCCTCCTTTGATGTTGTCCTTCTGAAATATAGTAATTGTGACATTTGCATCTACATTGCGCTCCCAAAATTAATTCTTTTCGGTGGCTAGCATATGCTCCTGGGAGTTGTCTTTCATTCATAACATTGATACCAGTTGGTTTTGGGTCTCTGCCTTTCTCCTTTGATTTGTTTTCAAATATGAGGTAATGTTTATATATTGTCAAACTTAACCCTTGGGGGTTATGCTGAGTTCCAGGAATTCAACCCGCTGGGTATCCTTAAGCCCTTGTATGTACCCAACAAGTTGATGAGATGTGAGCCAGCCAAAGTAGTGGAAAGTGAGAGTAGGAACTATAAATGTCTGGGTTACTCCCATAGATGAACCTAATTCCAGGTGGGTGTTACATTGAACAACATGGCCTTAGCAAGGAATAGGGCCAGTCTGTACAAAGTCCTTCTTTTTGAGGGACCAGTGGCCAGGAGGTACATGGCCACAGTATTGCCTCACCTTCCATGTTTCAAGAAAACCCAGAATCTCAAAGTTCTTAGGGCATTTGATCAATTTTTAAATGGCAGGAGCTAATTAAAATTACAAATAAACATTCATTCATTTTAGAACAAACAATATTGTCTGTGGGTCATATGGGTTTCATCCATAAGCATCAATTTACAAAACCCACTTTGAGAATAAGAAATATCACTTATAACAGGAATATTGGGGAGCCAAATAAGAATGTGACATTCAGCAGGGAAGGAGGGGAGGGTTAGGGATCAAGAGAGGGGAAGAGGGGAGCACGAGGGACTATGGTGATGGCTCCATGGGTGAACAGGTGGTGGGTAACCTATGGGGAACACACAATAATGTAAAAGATATGAATAACAAAAATAAAATATTTATAAAAAAAAAAGAAAGAAATCTGAAGGAGGGTCCTAAGCTGTATGGCCAAATTCTATTAAGTTGAACCATAGGAAATTGACATTGTTATAACTCAAAAATGGTTACTGGTTTACCTAATAGTTAGAAATTTCAAAATATGGACACTATTAGTCTGTACTGTCAGAACCAGTGTGCAAAGTAGATGAAACAGAAAGTAGCACAGTGACGTTGCCTTTTTATGGGTAACCACCCTACACATCTGGTAATGGGGACAAGATCAGGACTTCTTAGACCCCTGACCTTTGCAGAAAGTTAGGAGATATGGTGGAAATGGAGTTGTAAGACCTATGAGAGAGGGATTTTATGTTAATAACCTGTGGATGAGGAGGTCCATACACTGAGGTGTATCAGTTTGCTAGAGCTACCCTAACAAAGTACCAGAGACTACATAGTTTAAACAGTAGAAATTTATTGCCTCACAATTTGCGAAGCTGCAAGTTCAGAATCATGGTGTTGGCAGGTTTGATTTATTCTAAGACCGCTTTCCTTGGTTTGCAGATAGCTGCCTTCTCACTGTTTCCTAACATAACCTTTTTAATCTGGAGGTGCATGCTGCTGGTATGCCCAAATTTCTTCCATTTATAAGGATACCACTGTAATTGGATTAGGGCCCATCAATATGGCTTCTTTTAAGTTTCATGACTTTTTTTTTAAAGGCCCTGTAAGCAAATACAGTTAAATTCTGAGGTGCTAGGAGTAGAGCTTCAACAAAGATCTGGGGGTCAGGCAGGGTGGGCACAATTTAGCTCATAAAACATTGTGTGCTGGTTAATTTTGAACAAACATCTCTGGGGATAAAATTCTTATGTATAGCATGTAGTAATTTCTGTGGTGTAAGTAGTCCCACCGTAGCTGATTAGGGTAAACTACTCAACTTCAGTGAATTGAGCCTTGGAGTGATATATGCAGTATTATACCATGACAACGCAGTCCCACCTCCAAATACAGTAGACATAAGCTCATGGCTAGAGATGATAATGTGGTAAAATAATTAGGAAAAAATGATTTTTAGGCTTTATTATCTCTGTACTGATATTTTTATGAGCTTATATAATTCGTTTTATTAATGGATGGTTAAGCAATTAACTAGCAAAATTCTGAAAATTTAATTAACAGTGTGCTCTCAAGAGTCAGTACATTCTAGCTCTTGCACGCCAGTGAATCATGTAGTCCTTCAACAGACCATGACTTTAGGACGAGAAAAGTAGGATAGCCTCTAACTAAGTTATAAAGGGAGACTCTATAAGCATCATGAGTGAAAGAAGAAATAGGGGAGCTTGGAAGGGAGAGATAGTTTAGATGGGACATGAGGAGAGAATGAGTCCTGGGATCTCATGACCTGAATTCCAATCCTAATCCTTCCCAACAAGTAGGATGATTTGGGGCCAAAAACAGACTCTGTGAACCTCAGTTTCGCCTGCTCTAAAACACAGTCCCTCCTGTATGATCCCTCAGGAGCATCTCACCTCTAAAATCCTGACATCCTATCACTTTCCATAAAATGCCAAGTCCTTTTCATTTATCTGTCTCTGCAAGCCATTTTGTAAAATATCCAAAGGTGAGGTGTGATAGTACATTTCATATGCTAGCCATTCCAGATGATACATTTTATGGAGAAAGAAACAATTCTGTTGTCTCTACTGCCAAGATTTTTATCAAAACATTTTTTTTCTTCATGACCTTTGAGACAATTACAAGTAACCCATTTAAATGTACATCTGGCTTAGAAGAACAACTATGTGGAGTATATCAGAAAGGCAAGCCCAGAGGGATTCTATTTTTAGTTCAGTAGTTGTCTCAGTGAATGCTTTCTGATTTGACTACATCACGACAGGGTGCCTCGGTGCTGTACCCTGGAAAAAGTATTTTTAAAAGAAAAATGGAGGCTTTGCACACTTCAGACCCTGTCTAAAAAACTCAGAAGATTTCATTGGCTCAAAGATTTTTCATACTCTTATGCACATAAGCCTTCATAACCGTTTGACTATTGTCTTATAGACAACATTGTGTTGAATGTAAATGAAAATAATGAGCTTGCAATAGTTGATCACCCCCAGCTACCACATTTTGTGAGCAAATTCTTACCCCAGGGCTTTTTGAAATGTATTTCTTGGACCAACAGCAGCAGCATCACCTGAAAATCTGCTAGAAATATCAGTTCCCAGGCCCTTCCTTACCTGTGATGACGGTGAATCTCTGAGCATGGAGCCTACATTTTTGTTTCCATAAGCCCTTGGGATGACTGATTTAGGCCCAAGGGTGAGATGCTCTGCTGTAGAAAACTTGCGGGAGTCAGGTTTTTCACTTGTTCATCACAGTTTTCATCATACTTCTCACTCTTTTGGTGGTTCTTAAAATGAGATCACTGAACCAGCAGTATCATCATCAGTTGGGAACTTTCTGGAAATGCAAATTCCTGGGCTTCATACCTGTTCTATTAAGAATTTGGGAGACTAGATGCAGCAGGAAGGAGAGTTACTGCTGTAATGTATCTTAAAATAATGGACTTAGGTAAGTTCACTGGGATTGGGAAGAGGAAGCCATTAGCCTAATAAAAACACAACAGCTTTGGGGATAGAGTGGATATAAAAGAGACAGGAAGGAACAGTGAAAGAATGATTCTGTCGTTTCAAGTATGTTAAGATATAGGGGAGCTGAGATTGAGGACAGCAGGTTTGAGAGGAGAGCCATTTATGTGGAAGTAAAAGGCTTGGTGGTCTCACCTCTTTCTGACCTTAGCATTCCCCATACTTTTTCCCTTCTTCTGGAGTCACTACCTGTCACTGGTTTGGAGAGTCCCCAACATGTTCTCACCACAATCTAGATGGTGACATTGTTTCTCATTCTCCAAAGTAAAAGCATGTCCCCAGACAGATCTTCTGGCAAAATCTTGGCTGCCATGTAGTCTAATTTGAACTTCACTTTAAGACCTTTTTTATTTGGATGGAGCAGATTTAGACTCAGATAGCTTCTGTACTTAAAAAGAGAACATTTTACAGAGATGAAAGTGTCTTGGAGAAGATCTTCTCACAGTCTGAAAGCTGAATAAAATACAACCCCTCCTTTCCCCAGGACTTGTCCTATTAATATTTTCATAAAATATTTCCAATTTTCCTAAAACCAAAGGTCAGTATTAAGGAACCGAAGAGCCAAATGACTGATAGGTTTCTTCCTCTTAGAAAGCAGAACAAAAAATAACGTAAACTCCAAGGATAAGAAATAAATTAAGTGAATTGGTCTTCAGTTTGGCTCAACTAAGATTTGCATAACTGCTTCAAAACTAGTAACCTGGGAATAAATTCCAAGTGGTAAGTATTTCCAAGTTCTGTTTATGGATAAATGGCCCACGGGAGCCTTTTCCTTGGTCTTCATTGATGAACCTTCTTAGCTTTTTAAAATGTGTGGCCATTAGGGAGTTCCTTTTCTCCATGTGATTCTGACCCATTTCTCAACCACTCCCCGACATTCTGACGCACCATTTAGCACTCTAGGATACCTAGTGTATTAAAGATAATCCTCTGAGAGATCTGGGTCCATAAAGCAGCGAATAAGTCACGTGTGGCACACAGTGCTGCTTTTCATCTCGGGAATGGGCAATTGGGGTCAGGCTACTATTTCATCCAAATGAGAAAAGGAAATTAACATGGGACAGAGTATAAGGCAGAAATTCTTTAGTTGCAGTTAGCTGCCATAGAACACTAGGTCCAAGAAACCATACTGGACTGAAAATACCTGCTTGATGATGTATGAGACAGAGCCACTGAGTTTGGGGAATGCATGGAAATGGTGTGAAGGAAGACAAATTACATCTCTCAGTTACAGTGCAGTGGGAAAATCCTTTATTCCTCTGAGAGATAACTCATGCCATCAAATTGAGCTTTCAGTGCTAAGAATGGAGTCATGCACGGTGATCAAGTAGATTGTATTGCTGGTCAATATCATCTCTATTATTATGTTTCTGGTAAATAATTATTATCACCTGCTTGAACTGTACAAGATTGAAAAAGATATGGAAGAGGAAAAACTACTGTAATGTTCAACTTGTACTTTATTTTCTGCTCCCTACATGTGTTAAAGCCAACAATGCTAACTGAAGATTACTGTTTTTTAAATCATCACCTCTTTCTGTGATCATTAGAGTACTTTGGGAAGGTAGTTCTGAAATTTATAATGAAAGAATATTTGATGGGATGTGTCAATATTTAATTCTCTGTTCTTCCTAAGATGGGGTGTTGGTTTAAAAAAGAAACAATATCTAAGATACAATGATGTCAAAGATGTTTAACTTTCTTGGGTGAGGAAAACAGCCTTGAAGTTTAATTCAGTAAAATTTTATAATTTGTATTACATTATCCCATGCCTATTCCTAGCAATTATTAAATAAATCGGGGTCTTATAAAGTTGAGATTTTCACATTTGAATACCTAAGAGGACATTTAAATCTTTTTATATACCACAGAGGATGCGCTGCATCTTTCTGGAATACCAGTGGAACATATCAGGTCCTGCTGGGGCACTGGTTTTTATTTGTGATGCTGGAACTCCCTTGTATTTACCACATGTCTCTGTCTGGTTGCTGGAACCTTGAATATAAGTTCTTTGAGAGCAAGAACCATGAAGTATTTTTTCAAGCTTTTCCAGTGCATTTTAAACACACTCACATAAATGTTGGTTAGCTTAGAAACCAAATCAACAAACAAAAACCTTTTCCCCGTCGACAATAGGCAGCAGAAACTCACTTTCTGAATATTATCATCCTTCTTTCCAGTCACCTTCAATGATGGGAATTAAGACATTTGGGCATGGTGGTCTTGGCTGAGGGCTGTCCTGTGCTTTGTAGGATGTTTATCAACATACTGACCTTTGCTCATTAGGTGCTGGCAATAGCCCCTCCCACCATGTTGGGTTAGCCAAATATGCCCAGAGGTTGTCAGATGTACTTTGGGAGGGGGAGCACATTGCTTTCCCCTACTTTTCCCTCTCCTCAACCCCAAATTGAGGACCACTGGACTAGCCCAATGCCATTTAACACACACACATGCTCACGATATGAAACTATAGAAAACAAACATATAGGGCAGACTCCGAGCTGGTTGTCACCCTAGCCCATAGGTTTTATAAATTTCCAAGGGAAGAGTTAGTGTTTTAAAGAACAGATACTCAGGGCCTCCCTGGTGGCATAGCGGTGGAGTGCTGCGCTGTGGAGCTGTTGGTAGCAGAGACACGAATTCGACTCCTAGCCAGGAAGATACGTACATGGCACAGCGGACCTCTCCTGCCTTGCCCGCTGCTCCCCTCAGCAGTGTATTTCCATCGATCTGCCTGTTCTGCTCCCCACTCTGTCTCTGGTGAGCCCTCTTGCCGCCCCACGCCTCTGGCCTGCACCCCAGCTTGTATGCATCAATAAATAAATCTTAAAAAAAAAAAAACAGGTACGCAAGTGTTGTCCCCCCTATTCCTTGAGAACACAGACACTTTGCTGATACCTGGAGTAGGGAATGTAGAGATGGTGGCGGGAGGTTAGGAGAACATGGGATGGCCCAGAAATGCTGTCAAAACTAAATATTCACTTGTGTTCCTCTTTTCTGTTGACCTCCAATTTTCTCAACCTAGTGGACTCTCTCCCGCTTGCCCTGATTATGTAGTCTACTACTTGGTTTAGTGAGCATGAAGGGAACTGTCCCTGGTCAGACTTGTTTCCATTAGCCATATCTGAGACTATCAGCTGTATTTAAGAAAAAAGCAACTAAAGAGGCAATTGTAAATAATTCCATGTCTCTGTATGGTGTTTCAAGTTCTTATTCCAATTTTAGGGGATTAATGCCAATACTAATAAACAATCCAAAAAAAAGAAATCTAAGCCTGGTCTGAATAGAATCCACAAGAGGAAAACTACAATAAGACAAAGAACAGTTGACTTTTCTAATGTTCTGTTGTTATAGCTAATGATTTATTAATCCTGGGAGAGTTTGTCCTGATTAAAGCCATTAGAAGGATTTTTCCCCTAAACATCCATACCCATTGACAAACCCTGTAATCCAGGCAGAGTATCAATTAAGCTAAAGTTATTTTCTTTCCCAAAGAAACTATTAATAGAGTCATAATTCACAAATTTACTAATTGTTTTTCTCTGCTACTCATAGAGCCGACATTGGTGACCATAGCTACTGTTGAGATTGCATTGTAGAAGACATCCACAGTAAGGAAACTGTCTGATTTATCTTAATTAGCCAATAGTCTGCATAATGAAGCCTGCCTTTCCCCCACCTTCCGGTTACCTAAAACAACTGTAAAACAAAGACAGTAAAAGCTAATGTCCCCATGGGCTATGAAAATCAGAAACCCTTTCCCCAGCCCCCAAGCCAGTTCCAGTCTTTAGTTGAAGTGCTAAGTAAGTGCTAAGTATCCCTGGTTGGTTTGTAAACTTAATCCCATCCCAGGATGAGACTGGTTTATTTTCTGATTAAGTGAATCTGAAGTGAAGCAGAGGTAAGAATTCTAGGTAGTATTACATATTCAAAAGTAATGTTCACTTTAAACAACACTGACATGCCATTATTCACCACCAGATTGGCAAAGTCCGGAAAGTTTGATATGTAGCACTGGCTAGAATGTGTGAGAAATGGGCACTTTTATATACTCTTGATGGAATTCTAAATTGCAGAACATCCATGGAGAATGGTTCAGCAAGATCTGGAATTGAGATATCAGAGGCAAGAATTTCAACTGAACCCACCCTTTTTTCTAACAACTCGACTTCTGAGAATTTATTCTAAACGTCTTGGAGAAAAGTACACAAGGATATAAGTGCAAGGTTGTATTTTGGTTGCACTGTTCAGTCATATAAAAGGAAAAACTCATTTGTTAGTTGTTAGAGAATAGATTCCATCATGTGATACAGTATTTTGCAGTCTATAAGCAATGAATGAAACTTGTTAAGCTGATATGTGAGTGGCTTTTCAATTCATCTTAAGTCATTCCTTCCACTCACTTACTCAAATAATTATTGCATGTTTTCTGATTGCCAGGTGTTCACCTAGGCTTTTACTGCTAATAAAATTTGTACCTGTATTTTTAAAATAGAGATGACTTGATGGTGCATACCACGCTAATGTTTCTATTTACTCAGTCAATAATACTGGGTCTATTATGAGGCATTAGAACATTAAGAATGTATAAGGGAGACCTGCTTTCCTCCCTCCAAGAATTTATAGGTAGTGGAATAGAGACAAATCCATTATCAATAAGAGTTGCATCAACTAAACAGTGTTTAGTCAGGAAGGAGAGCCAGCTGTTAATCTTGGAATTGTCATAGGAACTAGATCTCAATTCTGGGAGGAGGTTAGTAATAAAAATCTGAAAGGAAGAGATAGTGAAACAGCTCAGATCTCTTAGGTAAAAGTCAGGAGCCACAAGAGGATTGTGGTTTTGAGAGTATCCTGGCACTTAGTGAAAATACAGTGTCTTTTGTACATACTAGGTGCAAAACAAATGCTGAACAGTTGTAAGGATATCAAAAAGTGTATGAAAAGTGGTGTCTCTCGGCAGAGAGAGATGGATGCATGTTTTTGTTCAATATCTCAAAGCAGATGTGCAAAGAGCAAACCTTCAAAATAAATTTCATGACCAAACAAAGGCATTCTAGGTCAACTCTAATACAATCATCTGCCATTTTTTGTGCCACAAACTGAAAGTCCTTTCCCGCTCCTCTGTCCCGTCTCTCTCACCCAGGCAAACATCAGTAATGAAAATAAGACTGCTTGTTTTCTTGGCTCACAGTGATTGTAAACATTCTTAGTCACAAGCATTTAAAATTGACAGATTTGGGGCTTCCCTGGTGGCACAGCGGTTAAGTGCTGCGCTGTGGAACTGTCGGCAGTGGCGATGCGAGTTCGACCCCCAGCCGGGGAGAATCCCACATGGTGCGGCAGACCTCTCCTGCCACGCCCGCTGCTCCCCTCAGCAGTGTATCTCTGATCTGCCTATTCTGCTCCCCACTATGTCTCTGGTGAAGACTCCCGCCACTCCACACCTCTGGCCTGTACCCCATCTGTATGTATAAATAAATAAATCTTTAAAAAATAAAATAAAATAAAACTGACAGATTTTGCATCAGTCTCAAATTGCCCAGTGCCTCATGGAAATCTAGAAGAACTGGAACTGGTCTCATAGTTCCATGTGATAACTGTGGATGAAGCTCTGTAGAAGCTGCCCTGATAAGAACCAGTGCTCTATAGATTGCCATGGCCCCCACCACCTTCAGTTGTCCCTTGACCCAAAGACTGTGTGTCCTTTGCATTTATTAGCCTCCATGTAGTACAGTATTTCTTGTAAGTAAAGAAATTTTGACAGAGATAATAACAAAGCTGTAGCAGTTTATTGAACTCTTTATCATGTGCTAATTGTTTTAACACCTAATATTTTTATGTAACTCAACTTTACAGGGTAGCTGTTATTTCCATTTTATTGATGAAAAATGAGATGAAGGGAATTAAGAACCTTCTCAGTTAATTCAGAGGAAGTGAGGTAGCCGGCATTTGGGTGCAGAAAGATGGACTCTAATTCAAGATCCCTAGCAGATACAGAGTCAAGAACTGAGCCAACAGACCTTTTCTGTAAAGGGCAAATAGTAAATAATGCAAATAGGCCACAGAAAATGTGTAGAGAAATAATAAATACGTAAGTATAGGTGTGGCCGTGTTCCAGTAAAACTTTATTAAAACAGTGCCTGGATTGGTACAACAGGGTGTAATTTGTGAACCATTGGTTACACCCAAATTCTGTGGTCCTCAGTGAGTTGACCATAAAGAGTGGTGAGACATTGAGTAACTGAATGGCAAACTGCCACAAAGGGCAATGGATGTTGTAACCTGACCCTTCACATGATCCTTCAGAGTGTGTGGAGCCTTAGGAAATGACTGCAAATTTGTGGAAATTCCATACAGTTCAACCCAGGTGCTATTACAATCTGTGGGTGAAAGTGACTAGTATTTACTTTTTTCTCATTGTTGAGAGAAAACATTTCTTTGCTTTACAACATGTATATATTCTAGGGGTATGGGTTTATACTTCTTCATATGTTTATCATCATGCCACACCCACCACTAAAGCATTAATCCTCCACCATAGTATATTTGCTTTTGACTTTATTACTTCCAGTTCCAAGTTAGAGTTGCTTCTGTTTTTGAAATCCCAGCCACAGGGGTAGAAAGAGAAATAAACACAAAGGATTAATATGTAACAACAGCATCCTTCCAGGAGGTACAAAAGGTAGAAGGCATCTTTAGTATTCTGTAATGTGGACAGAACTAAGATTCTGATTCTTGATGGAACACATGCAGATACATAGCACTCATTAGTCTTTGTGGTAGAATTTGTAGCCACATGTCTGTGGCCTTAAAAACCAAAGCATCTTCATTTTACTGTATAAATATCTGAACACCTTATTCTGAATTTGTATTTATTAAATAAGTATATCCCTAAAAAGAAACAAGTAGACCTATAGGTCAAGTTTTCCTTTAAATACACATGCTTTCAGCATTATTTAATAGGGACCTACTATATACAAGGCCCTGGGAATATGATTAATAAGGTAGAAACATAGGCCTGGAGACAAATGTCTCAGTGAGAAAGCCCTCCCAGCCAGCTACCTGAGTTCACATCAGTACTAAATGTGGTGCTAAAGCATGAGCTGTCTTTGTGTTGAAGCTGCTTTAGAGAGTAATGGGATTGCAGGATGTCAAAAAGGCATCAATACAAGTGACACAGCCAACTGACTCACAAGTGTGCTTACTTGTATTTAGGGTGGGGTGGGGGGATCTGACCAGATTCTCTGTTGTCTTGTCCAAGAACTACATTCTTGTGTCTTATAAAACTGTGTATTGTCTTCTAACCTGTGGCACTTTCAAGGCCATGCATGAGAGGTGTCAGGTATGCTCCATGAGAATGGGGATTTACAAAAAGTTGTGTGTGTTGTGATTTTATTCCTCCCCCTTTTCAAAATTACTGCTGGGCCTAAAAGAATCAAGAACTCAAACTTGCATGAACTCTTCAACACCTCTCCAAATTCAACAAAACTGACATTTATAGCTTCGTTGAAGCGGAGACATGGCATTTGGCTTTAGATTGTTTGGACTGTAGAGTGTCAGTATAAATAGCTTTGATTGACTTTTGTATCGTGCACATCTGGAAGCAATTTATGGCATTCCAGCTAGATTAAAAAGCATTTTAAAGGAATTTCACCAGCTCTTTTTTTGTTCTTTCTGTTGGCCATGGTGAATAAAGTTTCAAAGAAGGTTTAGCTGCTGTTCTTAATGTAGACTGTAGTGAAGTCAAATTCAGGGCAAAGGCAGGGTGGGGGGAGAAGGAAGAAGGGAGTCTTGTTTTGCCAAAAGAGCTAAACTCAGAAGTAACTGTTCCTTGATTGTTTAGTTCACACTAAAATGAGAGGATGGTAGACACTAGGAAGCTGCTGTCAATTCAGAGAAACCATGAGTAAGTCGTGTTTTAAGAGAGGAATGGGTTGCCCTAGAAGAAGTGAAAAGAGCTAGGTATGCATCACTTGGTTAAACAACCAGGAAGGCTGAGAAGAAGCATATATGCTGAGTTTTAGTTACTAGAGAAGTATGATGGTGTTGATTTCACAAATCCCTGATGGAGCACCTACTATGTGTAAGGTGGGAACAAGTTAGACGTGGGGATAGTTTCACTGCCCTCATGGATCTTCAACCCCAGTGAAACAGAAGAGTCTACATAGCAAAGACTTCACCTTGTTTAATTAACCTGGTAATTAACTTACAGTGGAGAAATATGGGATACCCTGACTGCCTTTGGACATACCTTACCAAAAAGATTAAGGAAGGTGTTTTGAAAAAGTAAAATTAACTGAAAAAGCAAATGGAGGCTAGAAAGGGAATACCATTCCAGGAAGGAGTGGAAGGAGGGCTTTCATTTCCAATCCCCTATAGATGGTAAGTAACATGGCAAAGTAGATACTTATTTTCCCATTCAGACATAGGAAGAATGAGGCTTCAACTGGTTATATACCTTCTGAACTGCACTCAGCTGCTGTCATCTCCACTTTAAAGAAAACATACCTGAACAGTTACTTAAACTTTTTTAACACCAATGATCAACATAGGGTGAAAGCAAGTCACTTGATAACTTGGGGCCTCAGTTTCCCCATTTTTGTGATGAGGGAAATCACTAGGTTCTTTGAGTTGAACCTTCCAGAAAGTCAAAGCATCTATATATATAAATGAGTCTGTGTGTAGCATAGAAGTCATAATATATAATGATTGCAATGGAAACACAACACTGAACAATGAAAATTCTTCTGTGGACAAACTGGAAGAAACAGTTAATTCCTCAGGGAAATGACAGTGCACCCTCGAGTTCCTCTACCTAGATAAGAAAATGAAATATCCATTATTAAATCAGAATCAGACGCTTGGAAAGCCCAGCCCCACACATTGTTAGAACTCTAATATATAGGTCATTGTGGTGCTTTTTTCCTTTTTGTTGCTGAAGAAAAGTGATGAAGTGGTGCCAAGAAAGTGGCAAATTGCCCTAAAAATCACATAAAAGTGCAATTTAGCACACACAGTTCTGCTAGAGAAAACCACCTTTGTTTCATTATTAGCTTCCCAGGGATTTCTTTCCTTGGTTGGCATTTAAGTGTGGAAACTTGTCCTTTTTTTCTTAACATAATGAGACAGTTCTTATGTTTTAAGAACAATAGAAAAAAAAGCATGAAGAGTGATCAATACATTACTTGAGATTTATTAACTACCAACTGGAGCCTTATTGCCAACCTCTGGGTATGATTTGGGGAGACAAGGAGGCATAAACCTCTGTTGTTTTAAGTAAAAATAGAAAGAAATCTAATCTCAGAGAGCATAGAATGAAAAATGTTCTATTAGGTATTTGCTTTGCCTCTTTCTCCCTTCATTCTGAGAGATTCAGGCTTTGACCTATAGACAAAGGAGCAGCTATTTTGCTTAAAAGGCTTAGAATGAATAGGAAGGTAAAATCTGAAATTATTTGTTGACATAGTTTCTGGCAGTATTTCCCCAGCTTCTGTTTCAGTTCTCTTTACACTTGCCTGTACAGGCTTGACAAAAATACATCAAAATAAAGTTGTGCTAATGTGATCACGTATCATATTTCATGGACTCTGCAGTTGATTAGAGGGATACATCTGAGACAAAGCAGAGTGAGGCAGGAGAGAAGTGAGAAATTAAGAATGTTAAGTCCTGTTGAAATAGCAGGAAATGGCTGGTGTTGAGATCAAACCTCAATGCATAACAGGCTATGAACTAAAGACAGTGGTGGGGCAGATCAGTACAACCTTTTCATCCTGTAGATGAAACATATGTTGTTTTGTGTAAGTAAACCTGGCCAGTGGGAATTTTTGGTGCAAATGAAGCATTCTCAAGTGCATTAATTCATTTAATTCACTACTCAGTGCCGCCAATGTGAGACAATAGGGACACAGTACTTGGGACTCAAATTCTAGATGGACATGGGCATTAAATAAGCACACAATGTCATGGGTGAATTGGTGGTGGGTTACCCAAGAGGAATACAAAATGTAAAAAACATAAATAACAATAAAAATATATTTAAAACAAAAAAACACACAATGGATTATATTGTTTGAATTGTTTTTTGCATTCTTTAAAGTTATGCAAAGCTGAGAAACCACTTGGGGATGAAAGCTGGGACTTAAAGTGTAAGAAACTGAAGAAACAATTTTCTTTTCTCATTTTATCACAATTAATTTGAAAGTAAATTCTGGGCACTGTTGATGATTTTGGCTCCTGAGTCTTGTCCCTGTTAGAAGTTCCCCAGTCTGAAGAAGTGTCAAGTATGGTCAGGGGGATGTCATAGGAGAATGGAGAAAGCAGAAAATCTTTGCAGACTTTTCATGGAAAATAGATTTGTTCCCTGGGCAATTTAATTATTCATCACTTTTAGCTGATTGGAAGGCTCAGCGGTCTTAGAGATTGGGGTAGGAAGTAGAGAGAGGCCATGGCTCACAGAAGATTTTACTTGGTTCAGAAGAGAGAGTAAGGTGTTTATTGGAGAAAGTCAACTTAATGGTAAGAGTTTCCTGAGGTCCCCAAGGTGACCCCTGCTGGCCAGGCCAGGGGCATTTATAGTAATGTGGGTTGTGTGTACATTTTTTATTTTCTGGTCTGAAATGTTTTGGAAGCATTGAGGGAAAAAATTCTGTCAGCAGAGACAAAATGACGTGGAAAAAGGTGGAGTTCTTTGGGAAGCAAATTATTCAGTTTGGATGTTTCTGTGGTGATGGAGTGGATACATACATTTAGTTCTCCTCTTGGACTTTTTAATATAGTCAGTAGAGTCACCTTTCAACAGATTTCCATCAGTCTTGGGTTAAGGTGAAGTAGTATTGGAAATATTGTGGAAATCTTGTGGGTTGTAGGGGTATATAATACATTATTGTGGTTTCTGTTGCATCATAACTGGTCATGAGTGGAATCAGTAATTAACATGTTATAATTTGAAAGAAAACCTTGTAGAGAACCTTTTGGTGTTACAAAACGTTGTCTAGGATATCCAAGGTCTGTCTAGTGTCTGATAAGGTGGATAGGGTTCAAAGCCGGCTAATCGTTAGAATCTGAGCTCTTTGAGGACAGAAATTTGGGGCTCTTTGGTTCATGCTATCCAGAACAGTGCTTGATATCAGAAAGGGACTCAGTAGATAGCTATTGAATTGATTGCATAATTAGCATTTTATTGAGAGTTTTTTTCTTGTCCCTTAGAAGTTTTCAAGAGAGAATGGAGGCAAAGGGGTTGTTGAATGGTCTGTATTGCTCTCTGATGTTTCAAAATAAAAAAAATAATTGGGGATGTTTAATCTGAATGAGTTAATTGTGTCCAAGATCTGAGAGATGTCAGTAAACTAGCTGTATGATCCCCACCTGCAATATGAAGTGTCTCTTCCAGCTTTAACATTCTATACTGGATTAATTTTTTTACTGATGCATTTTTTCCAAGTTTTTTAAAAGCTTGCCATCTAGCACCTATATATTTAAATCTTTTGACACCACCATTAAGAGCTTGCATTTGAACAGTTTATAGAGCAAGATCTATAGATTAGGCTCTCAAATATATATTCTGCTCTTTTCCCCCAGCCCAAATAAATTGCCTCACATCCTTAAAGGAGGGGAGAAGAGACAGAACATGAGAGGGAGGACAGATGACAAAATAAAAGATTTCACTCTTGTCCTCCTACAAAATGTAGAAGATGAAAATTTATGGTGACATGTGATTCACCAAGAATTTTTAAATCTCTGCTGCTCTCATTTAGATTAATTCTTTTTTCAGATTATGAAGTTGGGGACAGTGTGCCTTTTGCATCTACTTGCCTTTCCTAACCCCAACCAGTATAAAATAATAGGGTAAATTAATATATAAATAAATAAACATATATATAACATAAATAAATAGGATAAATAAACATATAAATTGTTGAAGGTGGAGTTGGAACTGCCACAGAAATTAATGAGTAAAGGATTATTTTTCCTATTTAACACTAACATCCATGGAACAGAGGAACCAAACTAGTGAAAATCCTGTACTATCTGAATTGATGGTGAAGTTAAACCTTCAAATTCACAAAACAGCTGCTCCCAAGGGCAGGGCATATAAAGACAGTGAATGAAATCTGCATCCTTCTGCTCTCAGTCCCCAAAGTATAACAACATTGGAAGAGACTGATAAAGTAGACAGAACATTCCCACCTCAGAGGAAATCTGAGCACCACTGTGCTTTTTGATTGATGCTGATAGGAAATACTGTCTAAACTTCCTATTTTTTCTTAATTAGATATCTGGTTGTTTACATAAACTTGATTTTAACCACTGATAATGATTTCCAATATTTTGAAATTGCTTGCCAAAGATAACTTCCCAAACCTTACTTGTTTACCAAAGATCTATCAATTAAAGAGATATGATGCCCTGATATTTAGTGAAGGCACTGGGAGTGTAGATTAAGTGTCTAGACCAATACTAAATAGTGACTCACACTCTGAAATATTCTAGAATGGTATCAGTGTTTTACTACCCAGGTGTTTTAGACTCCATAGTCTCTTGCTCTGCAGAATGCCTTAGTGTCCACTCTTAACTCTCCCCTGACTAGTTGATCTGAGTCTACCCTTATTGTCTCAAGATGCCACTTCATGTTCACACTAGAGAACTGATATTAAATAACCACCCAAACTTATGATCAAATGGGATGCACACTAAATACTACTTAACATAGTTATAATGTGTTAATGTCCATTCCCCCTCAAATGTGAGCCCCAGTATCATATATCTCATTCACTACCATGTCCCCATTACCTCATACCATTTTCTCAATTTTGATGTTCTTTTGTTGTTCATAAAGTCACAGCATCAGATGTCCTTCATCCAATACCTCTCTTCACAGATGAAAATGTTGAAAGAATGGAAACAGTTTTATATAAATTGGATGTTCTGTCAAAATACAATAATGTGAAGTTAGGAGAGCAGCCACCCGAGGGCATTGTGGTTAGCTTAAGCTTCCCATTTCTCTTCCTGTAGCTCAGCCATTTTCTTTTGTCCTGTTTTTATGGTCTTAACTTACCAAAACCATGTTTTGACAAATACTCAAACATTATTTGAATACATTTCTTTAATGTTGAATTCACAAGCTGTACTTTTATGACATAATTATTTAGCAGTCACATAAAATGTGTATCTGGTCATTCTTAACAGGGTCATTTATACATGGACCATATAAAGTTTGCATTCTTACATTGGTGACTCATTTATTAATGGTAATAAATACACCTGGCAACAGGCCAAACATACTTCAGAGACTTGTAACTTGAGAATAGTCAGAATAAATGTAAAATCTAATGAGTTGTTCAGTAAAAAATAAATAAATAAATAAAAAGCTTCCAACAAGACTTGGAAGGGAATCAAAAAAAAGGGGGGGGGAGAAAATTTTGGAGTGATATATTAATAGACTCAAAAAGAATGTCTTTCTTCAGAGGAAAACTTTTTCATACTATGTTGTTTAGGGAGAGGGAAGAAAACGTGGGTTCTAAAGATCTGCCCTTCTTTAAAAAGACTTTATAGTTACCTAATGATGATTTCTATCTGAATAGCATATTAGACTTTGTAACTGAAGGCAGCCTTGGATGGGTTTATGAACACTCAGTATGCCTCCTACCATACAAAGAGGTTTGCCCTGGGTCAGAAAAGCATAGGAAACTTAAAGACCAGGTTAGGAGGTTATACATACACAATAAAGGAAATCATCCCATGAATATTGGTGAGAATTAATAGCACTTTGTTTTGTGGTCCACTTAGGAAACCTGTGGTTGATGCTGTCCCAAAGTTCTTCTCAGTGGCTCTAATCAAAGTCATGTGTGAGGAACTTGGCACACAAGCCATCACAGCTGGGGCGCTTACAGTCTCAAGTGTCTCAGGCCTCTGAGTTACCCAAAGTTGAGTTTCGGTCCAATGAAATTCTTTAAAATAAAAGAAAATAAAGCAATAGCCTGTAAATGAGTTAAATGAAGAAATTTACAACAACAAAACCTTTTCAGTCAGTTCTAAATAAACAGTTCCCTCCCTTTTTGACCCAACATCTATTTAAGGCCTGTCAGCCCCTTCTACCTAATTCAAAGACTCATGACAGATATGATCTCACTTATGTGTGGAATTGGAAACAGTCAAACTCACAGTGCCAGAGTAGAACAGTGATTACCAAGGGCTTGGGAATGGGGCCAAAGGAAAGATGCTAGTCAAAGTGTTCAAATTTTCAGGTATAAGATGAATAAGTTCTGGAATCTAATGTATAGCATGGTGACTATAGTTAATAATAATGTATTGTATACTTGAAGGTTGCTAAGAGAGATTTTAATTGTTGACAAAAAATACGGTAACTATGTGAAGTAATAGAGTAACCTAATTGTGATAGTCACCTAATGTATGTATAGACTGAATTATCACTTTATGCACCTTAACAAATAACATTGGGGCCTCCCCGGTGGCGCAGCGGTTGAGCGCTGCGCTGTGGAGCTGTCGGCAGCAGTGACGCGAGTTGGATGCCTGGCGGGGGAGAATCCCACATGGTGCAGCAGACCTCTCCTGCCTCGCCCGCTGCTCCCCTCAGCAGTGTACCTCTGATCTGCCTGTTCTGCTCCCCACTCTGTCTCTGGTGAACCCTCTCGCCGCCCATGCCTCTGGCCTGTACCCCAGCTTGTATGTATAAATAAAATAAAAAAATCTTTAAAAAAAAATAACATTAAAATACATAAAAAAATTGTCAATCATATTTCAATAAAACTGGGGGGCGGAATGATACCAAGGATGAAATTGTACATGTTTGCATAATCCTCTTTTTCACTGTATTTTTTATTGAGTGTTTTACAATATTGTTTGAGTCAGAAGTACAGGCTCATACCTGTTCAGATGTATATCACCACATCACATCTAACGCCAACATCCCTCATAGTCCTATACCATAGTCCTTTGACCCCTTCCTGCTTTGCTTACCTCCTACACACTCCCGCTTTGGTAACCTCAACTCTACAATTGTATTCTAGGATTTGTTCTGTACGTTGCTTTGCTTTTGTTTTGTTTCTCTATATAAGTCATCTGGTATTCACCTTTCTCTTGATTTGCTTTTTTTTTTTTATTTTGGCATACAAGCTGGGGTGCAAGCCAGAGGTGTGGGGTGGTGAGCGGATTCACCAGAGACAGAGTGGGAAGCAGAACAGGCTGACCAACCGAAATACACTGCTGAGGGGAGTAGCGGGCGAGGCAGGAGAGGTCTGCCGCGCCATGTGTGAATCTCCCCGGCTGGGCATCAAACTCGCAGCGCTGCCACCAACAGCTCCACAGCGCTGCGTTAAACTTGTTGCGCCACCAGGGAGGCCCTTGACTTGCTTCCTCTTAGCATAATCCTCTCCAGTTCTATCCATTATTGTGGCAAATGGCAAGAGTTCATCTTTTTAATTTTTTTTTCAAGTTTATTTTTAGATTTATTTATTTATTCATACAAGCTGGGATACAGGCCAGAGGTGTGGGGCGGTGAGAGGGTTCACCAGAGACAGAGTGGGGAGCAGAACAGGCAGATCAACCAAAAAACACTGCTGTGGGGAGCAGCGGGTGAGGCAGGAGAGGTCTGCCGCACCATGGGAATCTCCCCAGCTGGGCGGCAAACTGATATCACGGCTGCCCAGCTCCACAGCGCAGCGCTTAACCGCTGTGCTACCAGGGAGGCCCAGCTCATCTATTTTTGTAACTGAGCAGTACTCTATAGTGCATAAAGTCACGTTTACTTTGTCCAGTCATCTATCCTTGGGCATTTAGATAGTTCTGTAACTTGGCTCTTGTAAATAGTACTTCAGAGAACATAGGGATGTATATATTCCTTGGAGTTTGTGTTTTTGCATTCTTCAGTTAGCTGCCTAGCAGTGGAATTGCTGGAGTATATGGTAGATCTATTTTGAATATTTTGAGGAAACTCCACAGGAGCTGGCCCAATCTACATTCCCAGAGTGTATAAGGGTACCTTTTCAAATATATCTTCGCGAACACTTGTTTCTGGTCTTTTTAATTTGGCTCAATCTCACAGGTGTGAGATTTTCATTGTGGCTTTAATTTGCATTTCCCTGATAAGTGATAATGAAGGTTTTTTTTTTTTCATGTGTTGACCATCTGAATGTCTTTTTTGGAGAACTGACTATTTAGCTCAGAATTCTGCCCATTTTTTGATTTTTTGTTGTTGTTGAGCTTTTGAGTTCTTTGTAGATCTTGGTTACTGCTCCCTTGTCATATGTATCATGGGTAAATAATTATCTCCATTTGACAGGGTGTCCTTTTATTTTAATGATAGTTTCTTTGGCTGAACAGAAGTTTGGTGTGTTTCCATTTGCTTGTTTTCACTTGGCCCCTGCTGGAGCTGAATCCCAAAAGATATCCCTGAATCTGATGTTGTGGAATATTTTGACTGTATTTTCTTCTTTCTATTTTTTGATATCAGGTCTTATAGCTAAGTCTTTAATCCATTTTGAGTTCATTTTTTGTATACAGTTTGAGAGAGTGATCTAATTTCAATCTTTTATGTATGGCTGTGCAGTTTTCCCATCACCATATATTAAAGAGACCTTCCTTTCTCTGCTGTATATTCTTGAATCCTTTGTCATAGATTAACTATCCTTATAAGGTTATTTTCTGATTTCTAAATTCTATTGATCTAGGTGTCTACTTTTACACCAATACCATACTATTTTGGTTACTCAAGCTTTATATTATAGTTTGAACTCTGGGATTATAACACTTTTGTTCTTTTTTGTCATGATTGCTTTGACTATACAGGTCTTTTTGTTGTTCTGTGTGCGTTTCAGTAATGTTTGTTATACGTCTTTGAAGAATGCTTGCATGATTCTTAACATTTTATTCTCTAATTGGAATTATGTCAGATTTTGTGTCAGGTAGGTTCCATACTTGGTCTGCTCCCAGTGTTTTTACCAAATACACACACACGCGCACGCGCACACGCACACACACACACACACACACACACACACACAGCCTTCGTTAGTATTTATTAAATTGATATATAGATGGAAGAAAGGCTATTTTTATAGATTATAGGGCTTCAAATAACCGTGAATGATCCCTTATGAAGTCCTGCTGTAATAATCATAGCCTATAATTGACATGTCAATGTTCTATATGGTAGGACCCCTGGTAATAAACCAGTATATATCTGGCTCATGAATATTCAAAATATTTTTGTGGAAGTGAATGAATTATGTCACTCTATTTCTAGTCTGGGAAACAGTAGGTAATCAGTTTGTTGTACACTGAAGAATAAGTTGAAGTACAGTCTACAACTACTGAAATATTTTAATGTAAAATTCTTCCTAGTAACAATGGGGTCAATAGAAAGCAAGCTAAACTGACTAAATAAGACTAGTCTTGCAGTCTTCAAAACATTCTTTCCCCTGAAAAGCAGAACTATCTCAATTTATTAATTTATATTACTTTCAGTGATAATTTTGCATCTGTCAATTTATAGCTTGAAGGGGAGTTATCAACCTTATAATCAGTCTTCCAAGCATATATTTTTTTCCTAATTGGAAGAAGACTATGATCAATGATATCTGAAAGATGAAGTTCAAAAATAGGTAGTCTAGTTTGGTGTGGTATAAAGAGACCTGAGAATAGAGGAAGAGGTCAGGTATATGTCTTGTAAGTAGGGAATAATAGGAGATTGCTTCCTCGCAAACACTTCCATGGATTTTTGATGGAGAAAGATTCTTAAATTTCCAAGTTCGGAGAAAAAGTGAGATGTACATTTAGAAAATTGTCAGTAAACTCTCCTGGCTTCCTTCTCCTTGAATCCTGTCCATAGTTAATAGAGTTGAGGAAGAGTGGAGGTTCAAGACAGGGCAGGAGAGTGGGGATCAGAAGGCCCTTCCAAGAGAGAAATGAGGTAACTGTTGTTATCTAAGAAGTTTAAGTTCATGGACAGCATGTTGGCTCCCTTCCAGACATTCAACGCTGTGCTGCCTCCCTCCAGGGGAGTGTACTATTTCTGTGTGTTCATTATTGGGGCCTCTGTTTGTGTTCAACTGTCAAAACAACTGCAGTGTTTCTACTTCTACTACAGTGTATGATTTGGTTTATGTACCAGAAGAATCAGACTTGACTGAACAGATTTATTTTTTTCTAACACCTATGAAATTTTTTAAAACTGTGAGCTGTGAACCTCTGGATTGTCAGTCTCAAATTTATAATCACTTCAGTGAATTACACTGGTCAACAGTGAGATCGTTATTGACTTAAAAAGGTCCTAATCTGTAGTATCTTGGTGTGCTGAAAATGAATATAACCCTGAAAATTTTTTATTAGCTCTTGTTTTGAAGATATTTCATAGAATTCATTTTCTATGTTTCACCATGTCAATTTATCCAGTAGGACTGCAACAACATCCTAAATCAGCCTAGAATGATGGAATATTGCATCGCATTGCATAATACCATCATGCACACATCCTCTAGAGTTGACTGCATCATTTTCTGATGCAATTCAATACTACTGCCAGGTGGGTGCTGAAGTAAGCTGACGTCAGCAGACCACTATATAGAGCATTGAAAATATTTCAGACTTTGTGTGAGACAGTTTAAGCTACTGTTCCATAGAAATGTTATTATTTTATCCATTTAGGCACAATATGGAACAGTAATGCCTTGAAAGTGAGTTAATAGCATGGACAATTTCTGCTCTATTTGTGGGGAGGTGACATTTGCCAACCAGAAGAAAAGTATCTGAAGAAGGCTTATCTTGACTTCGGATGCAAGATTGGTGATCAAGACAAGCCTTGGGCTCTGCATAGATGCTGTGCTCCATGTACAACACAGCTTTCACAGTGGTTAAATGGCAAAAGACCATTAATGCAGTCCCCATGGTGTGGAGAGAGCCAAGCAACCACATCAAAGACTGTGACTTCTGCTTGGTTCCTCCTCTTTTTGGCAGAACAATGAAACCAAAGAAGTTGAGAATAGTCTACCCAACATGCCATCTGCATTGAGACCAGTTCCACATGGCAAGGGACTTCCTATTCCAGAACCTCCAGCAGAATATTTTCTGGATTCATCTGATGAGGACAAGGGTGGGCCAACCTGTTCCATCAGCATGCGGTGATCCAGATTTTCACTGTGGTGCATCATCAAGCCCACACAGACTAACACAGGAAGAACTAAATGACCTGGTTCGTGATTGGGACTTATCCAAGAACAAGGCAGAATTGCTAGGATCAAGACTCCAACAATGAACTCTTCTAGAAGAAGATGTCACAATTACTTTCTATCAAAAGTGCCATGAGCAGTTGGAGCGTTTCTTCAGAAAGGAAAGTCCTCTGGTATTCTGTTCCGATATTGAGGGCCTCATGAATGCCTTAGAAATCACTCATGACCCACAAGAATGGAGACGATTTCTCGACTCTCCGAAACTGAGTCTTAAGGCTGTGCTTTTGCACAATGGAAACCGTCTTCCATCTATTCCAGTAGCCCATGCTATCCACATGAAAGAGACATACAATAACTTAAAGCAGCTACTGAATTCCGTTGAGTATAACAAATACAGCTGGCGTGTCTGCTGTGATTTGAAGCTAGTTGCCCTTTTAATGGGACTGCATCAGGGATATACGAAGCACATGTGTTTCTTATGTGAGTGGGACAGCCCAGCAAGTGAATTGCACTACTTGTGGAAGGAATGGACTCGCAGACAAAATGTAGCAGTTGGAGAGAAGAATATCCAGCACCCAGCTCTGGTAGAGGCTCACAAAATCCTGCTACCACCCCCCCCCCTTTTATTTATATATATATATATAGATAGATATATATAGTTATTTATATCTTTTACATTTTGTATTCCCCTTGGGTAACACACTACCAATTCACCCGTGATCCATCTCCCTGGTCCCTTGTGTTCTTTTCTACTCCATTTTGTGCCCTTATCCCCCCCTCCCCCACCCCCCCAAGTGTTTCTCTCCTATTTGGTTTCCCTATAGTCCTGTTATAAGTGAAACCATTCGATATTTTTCTCTTTCTTTCTGGCTTGTTTTGCTGAGTATGATCCCCTCCAATTCCATCCATATCGCTGCAAATTGCACATGTTTATCTTCTTTGATGCACCCCTTCATATCCAACTGGGTTTGAAGAAGAATTTCATGAAAGCCATGGACTGGACCTTGCCAGCTTTCTGATTCTTGCATGAAAAATGTTCTTGACTCAGCAAAGCAAAGATTAAAGAGGGAGTTTTTGTGGGTCCTCAGATTCGAGAGCTCTTCAAAGATGACCAATTCAACAACTTTCTGCAGGTTGATGTGAAACAAACATGGAATGCTTTCACCTAGTGTCTACAAAACTTTCTTGGGAAGGTTAGGGCAGAAAACTACAAGGAACTAGTAGAAGACATGCTGATGCAGTATCAGAAACTTGGCTGCATTATGTCTCTAAAGATCCACTTCTTTAATTCCCATCTGGACTTCTTCCCTGAAAACTGTGGTATGGTTAGTGATGAACATGACAAACGTTTTCATCAAGATATCGCATCAATAGAACAAATGGGAAAATGGTCCACTACAATGCTGGCTGACTACTGCTGGACACTCCCCAGAGATGCTCCTGAACAGCTATACAAGAGACAAGTGAAGAAATCTAAAAAGTAGTCTATGACTTGATTTTTCACAGGTATTAACTGTAGGTCTATTACTATTGGCAAGCATTTCGTGATATAAACATCAATTTATTGCCGATTACCAAAAAAAAAAAAAAACTAGAGCTGAAATTAAAATTTGACTGTCATATTAGTGTTGAGCACATACAAATTGATAGGAAATGACTGATTTTATTTCAGTAACGTGATTTCTGTTAAAATTTGTTGACCAGTGTTATAAGGTGTACTACTAGGTTTACCTACACTAGTGAAGCTTCAGAAGTTCTGTAGGTTCAATATTCTTATTAGTTCTGAAATGAAATTTAATGTAGCTTTTTCTTAAAATGTCTTAATAATATAAACTATAGAGAGCAGTTCTAAATGCAATTGAATTATTTGACAATGTTTTTTATTCTTTTATACATTGGAAAATGATTTGTTCTAATTTAATACTGACTAGTGTTAGCTCTTCAGTAGTTTGGATAAATGTATTTTTATTTAAAACATACTATACCCAGGCATAGGCCAATATGCTAGTGCTGCAAATCATGTAATCTGCTCAATCCTGTAGACTCCAGACCAGTGAGAGGCATTCATAAACCTATCCTTCCTGGAGCCTGATGTAAAGTTAGTGGTGGACGTAGGTTAGGAAAGGCATGGAGAGAAGACTGTGAGTCTGTTAGTTTCTGAGCATTCCCTAGAAAACTCCTGGAGTAAATGGATGTGTTCACAGGTTGGCAGGACTTTCTTGCATATCCCATTTAAAAAGATAGGAGAGATTTAGCAGGCTGCTTATTTTCATTCTTTTCTAGGTGATTAGGGACTGAGTTGATACAGGTCAATCAAAGACCAATTCTAGAACATATTAGACTTTATGCTCTGGAAGATAGCACTCTTAAAAATAGTATTAGCCTTCCGGTGGAATATGGGGAAAATATTAATATTTAATATTTAGCTTTTATCAAATTCTTAAATTTTCCTACTAGTTAATCAATATTTAGGTCTGTCATAGCCGATGCATATAATTTGTAAATATAGACACACATTGCGACAGCTTGCTAATATCTTTTTTTAACTGATGAACTCTACTCAGTCAGGAACACTTACTTCTTAGGACTCACTATGGAGAATCTGCCTCGTTAACTTACCCTGTGCTCCGAGTCTTAAAATTTTTCTCCAAATTTATTTGTGGTATATTATTGGGCCACCCTTGTCACCAAAAACCCCAGTGTCTTAAATAGTGAAAGATAATATCATCCTAATTTCCCCTTCATTTTCAAAGACTTCTGGAGGAATTTCAGCCTTGAACTTTACAGATTACTTACTGAAAAGAGCCCAAGAGTTATTGCTATCCATTGGGTAATTAGGTAATTCCAAGGAAAATAATAAAACTATTTTGTGCCTGAGAGATTAGAATGGCACACAGTGACTCATATTAGTCAGCTGAGTAATTATGTAATTACAAAAGAAGGGGAAGAAAACCCTTCAAATTGCTTTTCCTAAGAGACCCTTTTGGAAGTGTTCCAGCCCATCAGGTACTTATGTAATTAGGTTAGGGCTGTAATCCATAAGGAAAGGCTGGGGGGAGGATTCATTTAAAAAAATGTTTATGTTAAATAAACTGGTGCAAGAAGAAAAAAGGAGTTTTTAAGTGATTCAACTGAATTCCAAACTTACAGTGTAGGAATACCTAGCAAAAGTCAAGGAAAATTATTTCAGAATAACTTGAAGCAATTTGTACATGGGTAAAACATAATGAAGAACTGTGCCGTATTTTGATTAATCACTATTTATTAAGCCTATGCTTGGTGCTCTCTTCCAAACTCAATATAGTGGCTATTGTGTTTTCCATATTTCTGCCAGGTAAACTGGGAGGCTCAAAGAATTGGAATATAGACCCTTTGGGTTCCAACACTGGCTCCTCCCACTGTACCACACATTACAATTAGTAATGCCAAATAGTCCATGTGGCATGACTTGTGCATGTTGCTCTGCTTGTATAGATTAGTATGTTCATTGCTTATTTCATCTCTTCATTTTGTATAAATATTGTCTACAGAGTAGAAAATATTAGATTGAAAAAATGGTTAACCTAGTGCTTTGGATCATCTAAATACTACTTGGAATTTCCTACGTGATTGACCCGAATAGCTATACCTTGAAGAATATTTGCACAAAGCAGCTCCATGCCACAATATCCCAACATGGTATCCCCAAAAATGTACCCAACTATCCCATGTTTAACACATATCAGTAAAAGCAGAATGTAGATATTTTGAAGGAATGCATTATGTCATGTCAAAGGGCTATTTCATTGTATAAGTTTTGCTTATTTATATTTACTCAAGTTGTTTAAAATAGCTTATAATTATGTCTATTTTGGAGAATTGTGCATGTGTTGATTAATTTTTACAGTGGCAGAAAACTAGTGGATCCTTTGGTGAAAACCACTTAACTCTCAGAACTTTTTGCTATTTACTAATTGCTGTGTTCCATTCAGCAATGCTTTTGTAGTTTGAGGGGATAAAAAAGATGTATCTTCAGAGAAAGAACTTAAGTTCACTAATGATATAATTGTGCTTTTTTTTAATTTATTATGCATACAAGCTGGGGTACAGGCCAGAGGCGTGGGGCGGCGAGAGGGTTCACCAGAGACAGAGTGGGGAGCAGAACAGGCAGATGGACGGAAATACACTGCTGAGGGGAGCAGCGGGCGGGACAGGAGAGGTCTGCCACACCATGTGGGAATCTCCCTGGCTGGGTGTCGAACTCGTATCGCCACTGTCGACAGCACCACAGCGCAGTGCTTAACTGCTGCACCACCAGGGAGGCCCCTAATTGTGCTTATTTTAAGGATAAAATGAAGCATAATTTTCAGTTGAGAGCCTCCCTGGTGGCCCAGTGGTTGGGCGCTGCACTGTGGAGCTGTTGGCAGCAGCTACCCCTGGCCGGGGAGATTCCCACATGGCACAGCAGACCTCTCCTGCCTCGCCCGCTGCTCCCCTCAGCAGTGTATTTCCGTGGATCTGCCTGTTCTGCTCCCCACTCTGTCTCTGGTGAATCCTCTCATCGCCCCACGCCTCTGGCCTGTACCCCAGTTTGTATGTATAAATAAATAAATCTTAAAAAAATAATAATTTTCAGTTGGTTTGGAAAAGCTTTTTTGATCAGGTCAGGTATAAGTAGTTTAAAATAAACAGTGAGTACCTGTGAAAGAATGGAGATCACATGAACTGGGAAAAAGGAAATGGATTTAGAAGAGAAGGTCCAACAGACAGGTCTCTTTGTCAACTAGACACAAATCCATCTTTTTCCACTACAGCCTCTAGAATTTATGTAATTTGACTCAAAATTGTTGAAGGTCCACCAAATAGTGATTTAGAGATTAAGAATTTCAGAATTGAATTTGCTGGAATATGTACAATTGATACAGGAACTCTTTCCATCCCAAATGACTCTTTTTTCCCCATTTGAAATGCTGGTCAGGAAATAGTTAGGAGACTTTCTGGATTTTAAAGATGAAGAGTTTTCTAGGCAGGTGAGGAGAGACATACGCCAAGCTTATAGAAGTATACCAATTTGCTAGATTCGAAGGTATATTGGGATTGCTGTAGATAATCAAGCTTAGAAAGTTCATCCCTCGCCTCCCCCCAGATCATGGGTATGCAAAGGGGTCTGGCAGGCAGCATGTTCACTTTCACTTGGTTGGCCTGCCTGCTTTGGTCACATGAGACCCATTTCATTCCTTTTTTTTTCTAATATATATTTTTATTTTTATTTATATCTTTTACATTTTGTAGTCCCCTTGGGTAACCCACCACCAATTCACCCGTGATCCATCTCCGTGGTCCCTTGTGTTCTTTTCTACTCCATTTTGTGCCCTTATCCTCCCCTTCCCCCCACCCCCCCC
>PVIJ01009513.1:21737-66463 GCA_004024925.1 Scalopus aquaticus | reverse complement strand
ACTCAAAATAATAGACCAGTTCAGTACAGTAGCAGGATACAAAATCAATGCACAAAAATCAGTAGCCTTCCTATATGCAAACACCCAATCTGAAGAAGAAGAAATTAAGAAATCCATCCCCTTCAAAATCGAAACCAAAAGATTCAAATATCTAGGAATAAATCTAACAAAAGACATAAAGGACTTATACAAAGAAAACCTAAGTATAAAAACTTACCTCAAATAATAAAGCCTACCATTTGTAGAAAAGTACTTTACTGTACAACTCTTTTACATAATTTTCTCACTTCCCATAGCAATTCTGTGGTGAGTTGTGATCCTGCTTGACAGATATGAAAATTGACCCTCAGAGAAATTAATTGGTATTCTCCCAAATTTCATAATTAAATAAGTGGCAGGGTCTTAATTTAAATTTTCCAGTTTGGGGCCTCGCTGGTGGCACAACGGGTTAAGTCATAGTATTATGAAACTATCCGCAGCCACTGCAGCACGAGTTCGATACCCGGCCAGGGAGCTTCCCACATGGCGCAGCAGACCTCTCCTGTCTAGCCCGCTGGTCCCCCTCAGCAGTGTATTTCAGTCAATCTGCCTGTTTTTCTCCCCACTCTGTCTCTGGTGAATCCTCTCACCCCCCCCCCAACACACACACACCCCTGTAGCCTACACTCCAGCTTGTATACATAAATAAATAAATCTTTTAAAATAAATTAATTAATTAATTAAATTTCCCAGTTTGCATATCCCATTACATGGGTGATTACAGATGACATTGGAAGTAGGGTAAAATTTGATTTATGAATCATTTTGCTGTAAACTGCAAGTGTGGGTACCCTTAAAGTGTGGGTTCCCATAAAGAGATTACTTTTCATATTGCATTTTGATACCATAATTAAGAAGTTTTATTTGTCTAAAAGAAGGTGAGGCCACTCTCATTGCTCCGCTTAACTGCATGGAGATTTTGTGCTGCCTCTTTTACATTATTGATGAAGCTTAAATGCCAAGATCATTGGTAGGAATTTTCTCTGAAAATCTACCATTTATTACGCCACCCTTCTCCTTTGCCTTCAGAATAAAGATATGTATTCAATAATAAAACTCTTGGCCTTTTGTCACACACACACACACACACACACACACACACACACACACCACAATACTGACGGCTGAAAAAAACTAATTGCAGACACCTCTTTATTTCTGTTATGAGGGAGGGAGGAAGTAGTCTGCATTTCTCAGAACTGAAATTTGCTGACAACCTAGCAACTCACTTTAACCAACTTCTGATTTAGTTTGAGTTTGCTTTCTTTTTCTGAATGGTTTCAGTCGTCAAAAGACAAAAACACAAACTCTGAGCCAGCTTCAAATAATAATAATTTAGAATCATTAAGGTGCATTATCGTTTACAAAACCTTGTTGTATAGTTTAAGCATGTTTCCTTTAGGCATAAAGCAACCACATAAGGTAGAGAGGTGTTATCCCCATTTCACAGATGTAAGAGCTGAGGTCATGACCGCACAGCTACTCTATGACCTGAACCCTAGACTTCTCATCGCAAATCTCTGCACTAGTTCACAGATTATCACTCACCCCTTGCAACTTCCATAAAATAAAAATCATAACAAAGAAACACAAAGTGGAGCTATATAACATAGTTATTTTGTTGCTTCTGATAGCACTTATGTTTTCATGTATTATATAGTGATGTTTTTCTCACAGTCCATAGCTTAAATATTGCATTTTCCAAGCTTATGAATAGAAAATGTCCAGCTGCCCTAAACGACCAGATTGACATAATATGAGCTCTTTGTTCACTCACTGAATAGGCAAAACTTGTGCCCTGCCAGCTGCTTTGTCCACTGTCTTAACCTTGTTCTGTAAAAACCACCTGTATGAGTGGCTGGATAATGAATGCCATTATCGGGGTAGCCTTGGGATCTTCTGTTAAGATCAGACCAGATAATACCTTTGAGTGTGAACAAGATACCACCCTCTGAAGTAGGTTTGGGCCACTGAGGCCAGGTGAACATGGACATCCAAATACTTCATTTAGAAAGAATCTTATTCATGGGATCCTTCTTCCATGAAGAAACTGTTTAGACAGAGAGATTTTTTAACACTGCCCTCAAGATACCTGAGGATTAAATCTGGGAGGATTAATATTTGGAGTATCACCATTGAAAAATTGCCCTGTCCTATTGTTTCAGAGAGCAAATCACTAGAGCAAATCACTAAAATTACAGTTCAGAGATCAGATTGCATAATTTTTTTCAGGAAGAGAGAGGTGATTCATAGGAGACATCTGCCCAGAAAAATGAACTTATTACCACTGAGAACTGAAGCTAGTTCCCTTCAAGACAGAGCAGAAACTTTAATAGTAGGAACTAAATAATGAGGGAGACAAGCCTCTAACTGGCTGCTGAAGGAGTCCTTTCTAGAGGTATACCCCAAAGTGGGCACTGAACTTTAAGAGGCGTCATTTTCAGGATTCTCATAAACCACTTGTCGTTTGATGTACGAGCAACCAGCAATCATCAGACACATGTCGACTAAAATGCAGAAGCTCACATTATTTCAATAAAGTCTTCATTCTTTAATCAGTCCCATCATTAAGGAGAGTTTACATATGTGCTTTCCTTCTAGTCAAACAAAAACAATCAGCTCCTCATCCCCTGGTGAAATTATACCTTATTTGACCATAGACTGAGCATGTTGCTGCTGGAGAAAGGGAAAAAGACAGTGTTGAGTTTGCTAAACATTTCCAGCTCTGTTTGTTGACAGAATCTTGAGATATTTAGAAGCTGTGTTTCTGCTGCCTGCAATGACAGTTGTTCTACTGGAAATTTAATTGTGAGTTATGACGCTGAACTCTTTAAAATTTGTTGCAAGTGACCTTATCTCCGTGAGGATCAAAACTTGGCCCAGGGCCTTGAAGACATCCCTTCTTCCAATTCAGTCAGGAAAAGTAGGAGCTGAGGAGAGCAACACATGTGACCTACAAGGAGGAGACCACTTTTCACAGAGATTAGCCTCCCACCTCAGAGATGTCTATCTCTAAATTGTTTAAATTTGGTTGGCAAAGGATTATTTTGTGATCCTGGTGTGGTTCCTGCCTCTGTTTAGTCATAAAAGCTTCCTAAAGCATTTTTCAAAATTCACTCGTGATTTTCTAATCCTTCCTAATACATGGACTGCTTAAAATGCGGCTCTTTTTTTTTTTTTCCTTTAATCCAAGCTTTGAAAATGTGAAGAAATGTGTGAGCTTAAGCACAGATTTGAGAAAAACGAGGAGGACTGGTGGGAGCACAGTGGAGTGTCCTGTCACCCATGCACCTTACAGAAAACTTCGATCTGTGTGTATTCGGTGACTTCAATAGAAAAGCTAAGGCTTTGTCTTATAGCCCCTGTTTATGTTGGAGTGGGGAAAAAGAAATGTATTGCACTCCCTCTGCTGGCTCTGAAACTGCAATGGCTTACTAACCAGACCTATTTTTAGATGTATTTCCCCATTTAAAAAAAAAAAAAAAAATCTGTGTGGCAAAGGAAGCAATAACTGGGAAAGCTGTTAATTTTATTGTTCATTTAAAATGTCAGGAAAAACAAAACATCAGCCTGATGCAATTGGTAGGACAAGCAAGAAAGCCAGAGATTTCAAGGTTTTCAGCACTATGCTAAGAAAAAGGAAGTGGCCTCCTCTCTGCTCCCAAAGGCTATCTTCTGCAGTCTTTCAAAATTAATCTCTTTCAGATACTGAAACTGGCTTTTCCCAGAGCTTAATGAACAAACTAATTCATTAGTATGTTCAGTGTGTTCAAAAGTCAGGGAAAGCTAAGGCATGTTTTTGGCTTGGAGTGACAGGGAAGAGAGAGGGTGTCTTACTCCTGATGTCAGGAAAGAAAGCTAAAAGACCATCGCTCTGAAACTTTACCCCTGGGGGGGGGGACCACCTTCGCGCATGTTACCCACAAGGTTGAGAGAGAATCACAACTCATGGAATCTGACAGCCAAGAGAACTCAAGAAGCAAAGGTTTTACTCATGAGTGAGAAGCAGCCCCTAGGAGGAGAGCAAAGTGTTCTAGATGTGCAGGGATTCCAAGGACCGCTGACCTCTTCTCGGTCAGCTCATCGGGGCTTTTCCTGCAAGGCTCCTCTTCAGCCTGGGTTTTGTTTGCTCTTTTCCATTTTCCATTCTTGCTTGCTTTTTTCCCCAGGCGACTGGATGCCAACCACATCAGCTACGTACCCCCCGACTGTTTCAGGGGCCTGCACTCCCTGCGGCACCTGTGGCTGGACGACAACGCTTTAACAGAAATCCCTGTCCAGGCTTTCAGAAGTTTATCAGCATTGCAGGCCATGACCTTGGCCCTGAACAAAATCCACCACATACCAGACTATGCCTTTGGAAACCTCTCCAGCTTGGTGGTTCTGTAAGTTTTATTGATTTTTTTTTTTTCCTCTCTCTCTTTTAACAGTTTCTAACCTCACTGTAAGACCTTGGCCTTAAAGGGCTGGCCCTTCAAATCTTGAATAGGAACATTTCAGGAGGAAACCTCCCTGAGCCCCTCCCAAAATTACTCATAAATGTTCTAATTGTATAAAAGAATTAAGCAACATTTATCAAGCACCTGCTGCGTGCCAAGCATTTCTGGGCATTCAAAGATAATAAAATATGCCCTCTGCTTCAGGGAAGCGCATTGTGCACCATGAAAGTGATCACCCAGATGTACAATGAACACAGTGACCCAAGTTAATAAAAATACCAAATTTCTAATCATTTATAATTCTGGTCAAATTGAAATAGGCCCTTCTTATTATTTAACCAGTACATCTTGAACCCCTGCCAAGTAAGAGAAGCCAACATGAACACTTGGTGGGAGCTAAGTATTTATATGGCTTTTTTTCCCCAATAGGTCTAGATTTATTATATAAGCAAGTCAAAATGATTCTTGAGTTATGATTTAAGAAATAATCAGTCTTATTTAGGAGTGGGGCACAATGTAACAGTCATCAATGGTGAATAGAAAAAGAGCTGTGCTGAGAAAAACTTCTTTAGTGTTTCTCCCTTTCGCCCACCGACCCATCGCTGCACTTGAAGATTCCACCCAATGTCTTTAGATGACAGACTGTATGTGTCTGTCTCTTGCCCTGTAATATATACTCCTCTGGGCCTGGTCAGTATCTTATCTGTCTTTTCCAGGGCACCACAATCTCTTTTCCCCATGTGTTGTATGGAGAAGCTGCTCAATAAATGTTGCATAGAACTCATATGAAACTAACAAAATGTTTATTAGAATAAAAACCTTAGTCTGGGAGGGTAACATATTTTTGGTGCTATTCACAACTTTGTATCCTGAATTTCACATACAAAGATGTTGCTGCAGACCAACCAGAGGCAGGGTAGTAGGTGCTTTACTTCTCTCCACCACTAGAGGGGATGGAATTACAGAGCTCCGGCTCTTTTTCACCCTTGTCCTGTGCCCATTTCCAAAAAATCCCTTTGGGATTTGGCCCAGTTTTCAGTTCTGCACAGAGCTGTCCTCAGTGGCCCTGACCTCACTGACTTATCATTGAGTCAAACATGGTAACTATACACACTTATACTGTGTTGAGATAGTTAATTTCCTTGGTAGCTGAAAAATCTTATCAGGAATGTAATTTCCGATTAGCTGTGCACCCAGCCTGGGAATGTAGTCACTGCAAGCCATCGGCTTTCATAGAAAATGTGCTGAGAACACCTTGGACCTTCCCTCCATCTTCCATTGGTCGGTAATGGTCAGTATCTCTTTTAACATCCTGCATCCCAAAGCCATGCTGAGCAGCCTGAATTTTATCAGTCATGTTTCCCATGTTATTATACTCTCTTACATCTCAACCCAAGTGGAAAAACTATGAGCACTTATTAAAGTCTATGGTATAGAATCATCTGTGGGAAGAATGAACATATAGCCTTAAAAAAACTGCTAAGCAAAGAATTTCTTACATACAATTAGCAGGTTCTTTAGGATAAGATTCTTTGGACTTAAGCCATCAAAATGTGATGCCTAAGTTTCCTTGTGCCGGTGCCTTCATCACTGTGTCTGTCCTGTTCTCCTGCAGGCATCTCCATAACAATAGAATCCACTCCCTGGGAAAGAAAAGCTTTGATGGGCTCCACAGCCTTGAGACTTTGTGAGTTGACCTTTTGTTTGTTTCCCTTTTTTCAGTGTTTTCATGAGTATTCTGAAGGAATCAAAATAGCCTTAAAGTCAGACTTGCTGTTTGGTTTGCTTAATTGCCTGAACGTGAAACAGGTATTTACAGTCACTTTATCTTACACACACACACCATAGCTAAACAATAAAAATGAGATTTCGTTTAAATCTAACAAGTGCTAAATTAGCATAATTATAAGCTAAATGAGATGTTCGCTACTGAGCAGTGACTGTTTGCTTAAGAATGTGTATTTGTTAAAGATCAATCCTATATTGTCCCTCAGGTTCACTGTTCCTGAGTCTAGTCTTCCCCACTAAATGAGAGGATACAGAGTAGGCAAATACCCGAGGATCTAATCTGAAAAGAACAGGCATCTCCTTAGCAAACAGCAAAAGTTCGTGAGAGCAATTCAAACAACTAAGACATGTACTAGCTCCCATTATTAAATATATCTATGGTCAAATATTGCACTGAGCATTTGGTACACATGGTTTCAATTTACCTTTACAAACTCAGCGTGAGAGCAGCTCTTCCATTTTAGCCTCCGATGAAGTTATTTTACCAACATGACATATCTATTCAGTAGCATAACAGGGATTTGCTTTGTCTCTGTAATTTGATTCTGAAATCCATGCTTACCTACTACATACCACTTCCAAAGAATGGGTCAAAAGTTCAGCTCTGAGTTGGTGCCTATAATAAATACAGAGTCCAGTCAGCTGACCAGAGCTTAGAGCCTCTCCCAGAGTCTCTGTAAGAATGGTTCTCATGGGCCACACCAGGATTCAGCCTTTTCCCAGGAGAGGAGCTGCATTTCATTGTCCTGTGAAGTGAGAGAACTATAGTGAGACTGGGGCTCCAGGCAGTGAGTCACGGTCCCATGTGTGCTGGGAGAGGAGTGTGACTCCAACTGGCCTCCCCACCACCACTCCCTTGTTTTTGATACTCAAGTACAACAAGCCAAAGGACCAGCTGAATTGACTAGCTGGCTCTACCCAGCCTGCAGAAAGAAGCAGGTGACTGAGGATCACCTCTCCTAGGGCCCTGGCGTCATTATTCCTGCACACAAAACTTAGCAATTTGTGGTCAATTTAGCCTCCAACTAGGTCTGGGGTCCACTAATTTCCTGGTGGACCATCTGTTGGTGGTCTTCTTGAGGCTGATGAGCACTGACAGCTCTCCTTCTAGGGTTACTTTAAGTCACTGTGCATTTCCTCTTAGAAGGAAAGAATCCTCCTCATAAGGAGATGCCACAGATGAACTTGTCCGGGCAGGACGCTAGTTCCCGTCAGCTGCTAGGGAAAATTAGGACATCTCCCTTATCTACACAGGACTGGACTGGTGATCTTAGCAATGGAAAGCACCTTCCAGTGCTTTTCAACACAACAGGAACAAAAAACAAGATGGGCTTTGATAAGTATTTCCATAAATAGTCTTTCTTTCCCCCACCCCCTATGTTTGGGGCAAGGACCCAGGATTGCACATAAATACCATAGAGTCAAACATTTCAGGACAAATTCATGTGAGTCTCTTTGCCCCCCACCTCCCCTCACCTTGCCAAAGGCTACAGAGGATCAGTAAATTGGTTATTCCCAACCTCTTCCTTTCCCTCACTAGAAATCCAAGTAATTTATAAGGGCCCGATCCTCATTTAATCAAAACAGAGCATCTGGAGAGATTTACAAACAGGAAGAAAATTTATTTCCACAAAAGACACGAGTTTCCTGCCTGCAGTATAGCTTAAGGATGGTTTGTGCCAGACAAGTAGGAATCTTGATTCATGTTTAACTCAGTGAAATTATCTCTCTCTTAAAATTAAATAGCAATTCTCTCCACAGAGGAAGATCTAACCACATCTGATTGACTGACCAAAAGGCTTTTCTGTGTCATCTGGGAAATCTGCCATTCCCAGAGACCAGGAGGCAATTACTTTTTCATATGAAGATGTAGCTATAAGGTGGAGTAAGTCTATAAAGCGTGCTTGTGAGGAATGGAATGAAAAGCCATTTATGTCATAGCAGATAGCGAAATTAATGGTTTGAGGTCATTTGGCCATTCCATCTCTGTGCATGAAGGCTAATACAAGCTTTGCCTCACAGACCAAGGAAAACATACTGCAGACCTGAATCATTATTTGTGACCCTGAGGAAATTCTAGACCTGATGCCCTTCCTGCCATACCCTGCACCACACAAACCTCTCTGAAGCAGGTTGTCATCCAGAACCTCGGGCAGGAGCGACTGGAGCGGTATACAGGCATCAGGGACAAAGCATCTCTTCATGATGCTGAAAAACTAGAAGAAATGTCAGTGGATAAAGGAAGAAATAAGAAAAGGGGTGGAGTTCAGGAGCCCTGGGGAGTGCACATTCGAGCTGGCAACTTAATGAGACAAGTTTGGGTGAAGAACTACCTCAGCAAGCAGTCAGCTCCTGGCTGGGTCCCTCCTGCTTGGTTGGGTCCCCTCCCTTTTCTAAATGCCCCGATGATATTGAAATGTCTCGTGCGTGGTCTCAGGACTATTTTTAATGCAGATGCCTGTAGGATGACAGTGGTTAGCAAGCTAAGAAAATCTCTTTCCACAAAGAGAAAAAATGAGAATTTCCATCAGCGCTACTGGTCCATTGGAATAGATGTTAACTTTCCTTGTAGCAAATATGAATTTTTACTTATAACTGAAAATATTGCTTACTTATTTCCAGAGATTTAAATTATAATAACCTTGATGAGTTCCCTACTGCAATCAGGACACTCTCTAACCTTAAAGAACTGTAAGTATTTATTTAGGGCAAATTTAATGACAGAACTCTATTCTTTGCAACCCTTTTTTAAAATGTGTGACTGTTGCTTGTAATATGACATGCTAGAAAATTTACAAAGTTGACTATAGATGTTCATTCTAAAGTTCATTATAAATAACGGTTAAAAACACTTGAAGTATATTTTAATGGATTCTGTCACTAGCAAAAATCAGATTTTTTTCAGTTTATAATGGATTTCTGTAATATATATATTTTTAATTTTTTAAAATATAAAGTAGCAATAAAACTAGCATCTATCCTTGTAATTATTATTAATTTTAGTAGTGAAATGTAAAAAGTTCATGTAATTATTGTTCATTTGTATTAATAGCTGAATATTTTTGACTATCCAAGTTTTTTTCCTAGGATAAGCATAAAGTCAGTTGCAAATTATAATTTTTCCCTCCATATACACACTCATTCCTTCTTGTGTGTATCTGTACACAAGTATTTACATTTTATTTGTATGTGGCTGCTGCTACACAATGGGGGTGAAAAAGTATATGCCTGCAATGAGAAGGTCCCTGGAGGCATTCTATAATGCCCTGTGATTTTTTTTTTTTAAGATTTATTTATTTATGCGTACAAGCTGGGGTACAGGCCAGAAGCGCAGGGTGGCGAGAGGGCTCACCAGAGACAGGGTGGGGAGCAGAACAGGCAGATCCATGGAAACACACTGCTGAGGGGAGCAGCGGGCGAGGCAGGAGAGGTCTGCCGCGCCATGTGGGAATCTCCTGGGCCGGTGTCAAACTCGCATCGCCACTGCCCACAGCGCTGCACTTAACCGCTGCGCCACCGGGGAGGCCCTTTGATTTTTTTTTTTAACACCTAAATATAATTTGGAGAAATTACATTTTTAATTCTAATGCTGGGAATTGTCTTCATCAATTTACATTCCCACCACAGCAGGTAAGGATCCCTGTTCCCTAATCCTCACCAACACTCAAGTAGATGTTCAGAGGAGCAGAACTCATTTAAATTCACATAAATATTTTTCAATATAAATTTATTTATATTCAATATGTATTCATATATATTTAGTATACATTTTAAAAATACACATATTTCTATAAGCCATACTCTTTTCTCTTTTCCTGAGCCACATTCTGTCATGTGTATACTTTATAGATTTATAGCAGAACTGTAATGGAATTCAGTTGTTTGCTGAGAATTTCTAAGTACAAACTTTCCTAAACTGTCTAAGTCTCCTAGAACTGAATGCTTCCAATGTATGTGCCTAACAAAAACATGATTTTACTAAAGTAAAACTAACCTTCAGCTAGTAGGTTGCACCTATTATTTTGTATATACTATAATTTCACTAACTTTTCTTTGTACCCAAAAATATGAATAACCTATGTAAAGAATGTTAGAAAGGAAAATAAACACTGTGCTTTATTCTCTTAGCAGAGGAAAATAAGACACACAACTACAGGAGGTGAAAGGCAGGGCCAGTTTATAAGAAAAAGCCTTTAGGCGGTTGGTTCTGCCTCAGGAGACCCCACCTGTGGCTTTAACTCATCATTGTGTGTGGTCAGGGGCCCTTCACCTGAAGCAGCTACAGGCCCACATAGGATCCAAAGACCCTGGTTTGCCCCTCTCCCATTCCTACAATATTAGCACCAACAGATGAGTCAGTTCATTATTACAGTCTCATTGAGCTGGGGCAGCTTCCATCAGCTCAGGAAATTTTGTCCTCAGAAGGAGATTACTTTGCTTCATTACAGCTTAAGTCAATTTTCTTTTCTCCTAGCTTCAAATGGGATCAGGAGGAATGATTATAATTCTCTCTCCAAAGGAGTCCCCACTGTCTCAAGTTGTTAGGTGATGGTGCTGGATATTAAAAGAGGAATTTTCTGCTTATAACATTAGATTGTAAATTTCCATAAAACACAACAATTATTTTCAGATCCTGTACTCCTCTTTCAAGATGCAGCTTGTGATTTTTTTTTCTCCTAGAAATAAGTGAGGACATGTTAGTTCCAAGATGCTTAGAGAAATTTAACCTTGTCCTTTAGTTACTAAAGGTGCTGATTATTGCCTGTGGGGGTAGGAGAGAGGGCTAATAGATAATTTTACTGCATACATTATTTTCTATAAGTTATGTTTTCTCCTTTCTAGAGGATTTCACAGCAACAATATCAAGTCAATACCTGAAAAAGCATTTGTAGGCAATCCTTCTCTTATTACAATGTAAGTGGCTGTATTCTTTTATTATTTTTTCTATCCTGAAATATACCATATATTATTCTTTAAAAAACTAATGTTCTATATTTGCCTGAGTTTTGCCTCAGTCAGTGTAAGAATTTTTACAGAGAAGTATTTATGGAGATGTTTTACTAAGTGTTACCCTAATGCGGTTGTAATATAAAAGGTTCTTTCTCTTGGGATTATGCTTGATATCTTCAGAAACTTTGCCTCCCTTCACAATGATCTTGTGAAATGCTTTACTTATATTTTCTGAGGAACAAAATGGATTTTTAGAGTATCAATGTCCAAGTCACATAGTTACTCAGTCATTCATAACTTTAACTATACTGGAAGAGTAGATTATTCTAGTAAATGTTCTCACAAAAAAAAAAAAAGTAAATACGTGAAGTAATGGGTGTGTTAATTAACTTCATGGGGGGAATACTTGCACAATGAATATGAAGGTAGCATGTGTCTACAGTAGCATGTGTATCTTATAAATATGTCAGTTATAGCTCAATAACACAGAAAGATACATACATACAAACACATAGGGGTCCTTTACAGGAAAAGACTCCAGCCCAAAATAATGGTAAGAGGTGGAGACATGCTGAGTCTTCATAGCATCATTACCGAGCCCAAGCATTGAGTCACATTTATACAAACTAGGATGTAACTCTAGAAAGGTCCATCAGTTCTAGTAGGGTATATATGAAAATTTATATGCCATAAAAACCTAAAATAGATTTAAAGCTAAAGAATAATGAATTCCATGTTTCACATTTAGCACAGACAGAAGATTGATCCCGTTTAGACAGATAGGAAGATAAAAATATGTAACTATTAGGCCAAATCTTAGTTTCAAGCTACTGGTGGGTTGGAGACATAGTACTGGCCTCAGGTCATGGGTGAAGCGTCTCAAATATGGAAGAAAGAAGGACAACTATTTAACAGGGCTCTAAAGTCACTTCTTGTGTCCTGTGTCAACTTGATTGAAAAGCTTTCTGGACCCTTGTAGCTTTTGTCACAAATGAGTTGGAATCCTGACAACTGAAAATGAAATACCATTCATCATTTCTGAAATGTTCTGACAGTATGTTGGCAAACAGGATTTTAAAGTTTACTGCCAGTAAACATTAGGCCTCATTAGAGAGTATTTACATATTAAAAGGTTGGCAAATTGCTTTGCCTTTGCTCCTTTCTCCTTGCAGTCACAGTACTGGTTTTCTTAATCACTCTTTTGATATGCTAATAACTCTGGAAGAGGAATAACAGCTCCTGAGATTTATTAGCTCGTCAATCCAGTATTTGCTGGCATTGTCCATTTTCTCCATGGAACTGCCTTGCTTCTGCCTCTGTTCTATCTTGTCACTGCCACCCCCATCCATGGCTCCTGGTTCCCAGCTTCTGTGTTGTCTATGTTGCATTGGCTACACAGACCTCATTCCTAGTTCTTTAGTCTCCACCCTAAATTTCTTTTCATCCCCCCTGTCACCACCCCTCTGCTGGCCATGACCTCTAGATTTTCACCAAGGGCTCCTCTCCCCGCCTCTACCACTCACCCAGAGCACAGCATCAATCTCGTCACTTTCTTGCTGTGAAACACAGAGATTCCAAATTATCTATTAAATCTATTAAATGGTGTTGAACCGGGAAAACAGGAAAAACACAGGCCCCGTGAACCTCTCCCGGGCCTGCCGGTTTCTCCTGGGCCCACCTGCGGAATCAACTTCCTGTGCTCACCGTGTTTCTGAGTGCCTTGGTCTCCCTGCGTCAACTTCTGCAATAGTATAGGCAAAGTTATGTAAATATATTTGATGCATTTGTTGAAATTGTTAACAGGTATTCTTTTGTCATTCCAGTTTTATATTAAGACATTTGAGTTTGGATTTTTTTCAGACACTTCTATGACAATCCCATCCAGCTTGTTGGAAGATCTGCTTTTCAACATTTACCTGAATTAAGAACATTGTAAGTTCTTATGTTCCTTATAAGAACTCTTTTTTTTTAAAGATTTTTTTTTATTTATACATACAAGCTGGGGTACAGGCCAGAGGTGTGGAGTGGCGAGAGGCTTCACCAGAGACAGAGCGGGCAGCAGAACAGGCAGATCAGAAACACACTGCTGAGGGGAGCAGCGGGCGAGGCAGGAGAGGTCTGCTGCACCATGTGGGATTCTCCCCGGCCGGGCGTCGAACTCGCATCGCCGCTGCCAACAGCTCCACAGCTAGCGCTTAACCGCTGCGCCACCAGGGAGGCCCTAAGAACTCTTTTTCTTGCAGGGTTATTATAAAGAACCAATTAATGTCATAAATTGAAATGCTCTGGAAATGGCCATAAAGGTTACCCCTTCTAGAATCTTCTTCCAATAATATTAATGTTCTCTTCTTTCTAGAACTTTGAATGGTGCCTCACAAATAACTGAATTTCCTGATTTAACTGGAACTGCAAGCCTGGAGAGTCTGTAAGTACTGGAGTAAGCTCATGACTTTGCCCCAAACGTGTACTTCCCTGAGAGTCTGAACAGTTTAATGTCCTTGAATCAAAATATGTCAGTGTGGTGCCTGAAGAAAGAATTATGTCTGGTTTGTGTTTCAACAGGACTTTAACTGGAGCACAGATCTCATCTCTTCCTCAAACCGTCTGCAATCAGTTACCTAATCTTCAAGTGCTGTGCGTATCAGTGAGGCAATAATGTTGTATAAACAGGCAACTTCCATGCAGGGGTGAAATGGCAGACGTTATTTCAATAATCCTTTAAACAAGGAGAAAGTGCTTTCCTTGCAGATCACCAGGAGGTCAGGCCTCCTTTGCCCCCTTTGGGCCAGGGAGGCAGCTCTGCCCATGACTTCAGAAATCACTTCATTTCCCCTTTGCGGGGCAGAAAAAAAATAACATAATGGGTCAAAAACCCAATATGGATGCCAAAATAAAAAACTGTCAGCCCCAAACCAAACATTCTCTAGTAGAGTTGGGTCATGTTCTAATATTTCCTCTGAAGTTAAACCATTTACAAGTGTTATTTCTGTTGCCTTGCAGCTTTTTCCCTCTGCCCTTCCCATGCCTTACGAAAGGTAGTTTATAGGTACTTAAAGAGCCTTGTTTCAGCCTTCTATTTTCAGTCCTCTCCTTTAATTCCCACTCAACTCTATTATCATCCTCTTGAGCATTGTTTGAACTTAATGAAAGGACTCTTAGTGTCTGGCCACAGCTCTGTTCTCACAGAGCAGATATCCTCGGCAGCTGAATGCCTCAAACTCCATCACAGGCCTTACCTGGCAGCAGAAGGACAACAGCACAACAGACGTTAAGTGAAAGAATAGGAATATCTGCCATGGTGATTCTGCCTTCCTCCTACCCCAGCCTGCTGTGTGACGTCTGACCTCACTGTTCAACTGAAATGGTGTTATACTAATACCACGATGGCCTTGGAGTCAGTCATTCATGTATAAAGGAGGGGGATTCAGAGCTAATCTCTACATCATCTATGAAGTGTAGCTACAGATGTGAGAACTGAGAACAAGGGAAGTTAAGTACACTTGTCATTCACACAGTGAGAAAGTAGCAGAGTCCAAACTCAGATACAGTGACTGAATAACCGCAGAAAGTATATGGACAACACCAAGTGGTGGATGTCTTGACGGTCATCTTGGAATTCTACCTACCTCACCTAGAATAGGTATAATTATCTTCATTTCTAGAGAAAACTGGCTCGGTAACATGACTAGGATTTCACATTCTATAACTAATAAGTAGGGAGTATAGTATTTAAATTGTATCTGTCTCCATGATGTCACACCCTAACTGGTAAGCCATCTCAGTCTAGAACTGCATAAATAGAGGCTGAGTGGCAGGTTAGTTAAGAGCCAGTGCTCTAGAGCCTATTTTTCTGGTCTAAAATCCAACCTCTCTATATACCAGCACCATCATTTAAGCAAGTTATTTTTCAAGTAGCCACAGGTGAACTGAGCCTTCCCAGACTCAGTTGCCCAATCATGAAACAGAGATGTAGCCATATCCTTCGCATGATCATCATAAGGATTAAGTTGCTTACTAGGTATCAAATACATACCAGCACCTGGAGCACTGTAAATTCTTAAGCACTGTTACTTTTATCTTCTTTTTTCTTACTTCCTTTATATCAGCATTCTTTCCTCAAGTTATTCTTTTCTCAAGTTGAAACTTGAAAATCCTGAAAGAACACAAACACATCACCAGCAGTAGCTAGCTGCTTTCAAAGCACATCCACCTGTAATATTAGTTTCTTCACAACAACCCTGCGAGATCAGCAGAGCAGATACCTTCTCACTTAAGGAGAGACAGAGAAAAACATCACTGTTTTGGCCAGAGTAACAATCAAGTAGAATTAGTTGAAGCTAAGAGTAGAACCCCGAGTCCTGACCTCAGTTTCAGTCTATGCTCTGGAAACATGTGCCTGAGAGTGTCCCCACTTTGGCTGAATTATCCTCGTAGTAGCTGATACGTGAGGAAATTTCACTGTACATGAGAGATTTGCCTCCAAGTTGCCTCAACTCTATTGGGACTACTCGCCTGCACATAGCTTGCCTCACTTACTAGCTCGTGATCTCAGGCAAGTGATTTCACAGTGTATGGAGACAGTCACATAAGGTGGCCACAGGATTAAAGGATATAATTCAGGATGTGCTATAAACATGGCATCTCTGTAGAAGAATATTTGATCACTGATGGCCATAAAAATCATTAGGTAGAAAGTAAATAGGAGGCAACACTGTTTTTCCTTTAAAGAAGATTTTTATGGACTGTCTACTAATAGGTAAACAGGAAGGATTTGTCCCCTTGCAGTTTGGGGAGAGGAGTGAACCAATTATCGGTTTTAATAATATGTTCGTCCATTTTATTTTGTTCACTACTCTTCAAACATGTACAACATATTATTAATGGGGTATATTTGTGTGTAGTTGTGTAGGTGTGGCTTTTGTCTATTTTTTTATTTGGCTTGGTTTTTCAAACCTTTAGTCTAAACAACAAATTTATGCTTGCTGATAGCTTCATCTGAACTATTTATGTGTAGTAAATGAAATGTATTTCTATATAAATTCCTTTCATTCAATAAATGTAGGATAAGGTGATCAATTATAGGAATGAAACCATTTAAAAACCTCTTAGAAAATAGTATGGATTTCTCAGTTGCATTATGGTGATCTGGTTTTAAGAATTAGAATCAGGCATGAAAATGTGTTAGTTGATTAGCTGATAACTTTTTAAAATATGAGACAAGATTTTTTTTATATCCGTTACTTTATCTACCAGATTTTTTTTTAAACTTTCTGCAAATTACCATGACTTGTTTTAGATTAGTTATATTATACTCTAAATATGTCCAGATGTTTGTGTACTGTAATTTGTTGAGTTTTGGCTGAAGACTTTTAGATTTTTTTCCCCCTTGTAGTGATTGATTTCAAAGTTAGTGCTATGTTTTGAATTGTTGTTGTTGTTTTTAGTTGATTAAAAAAGAATCAACAATGATTCTCTTAGCTGTAGAGATACAGCAGCTGTTACAGACAGAGGCACAATTATTTAATTTAATTTGTATTCATTTCAGTAAGATAATAGCTAGAACATTGTAGATCATCACTAACAAAATATAAATTCATTAAGTAAATTATTTAAATCAATTAAAGGGGTATAACAGTTACATCTCAGTAAACATTTGATTTTACTGCTTAATCCAATAATGCCTATGAATACCTGTCCATGTCAGGGCTGGGCAAGATCAGACTCTGCTTTGGGGAAATACATCATCCTAGAGGGGAAAGAAGAGCAAATCATGTTTCCTTTCCATTAATATGTAACAGATTTCCCTTTTGCAACTTCTGTTTTTCAGTGATCTATCTTACAACCTGCTAGAAGATTTACCCAGTTTTTCAGTCTGCCAAAAGCTTCAGAAAATGTACGTCTCTAAGGGTTTTTAAGTCACCTATCAAAAAACAAAGCCAAAACTCACATTTCCAGGGGTCATTGCTTATCTTATGGTTCACCGAGGAGACATTTGATGCTTTCCCTTCTTGCATACACAAGGTGTGACTACATAGGAGTACTATAAAATTGGGAAACAGATAATAATATTTTACCATACATTGTAAAGCATTACCTATGTAAAGCATTTTTTACATATTTGCTTTTTTCTCCTAACTTGGTATAATAAGAACTGAGGTATTTTTTGAACTTCAGAATTTTTATAAACTTACCTATACAGTAAGTGGTGTAATTTTTAATATGGGGGGACTTGGGTTTGTTTATGTTTGTTTCTCAATAGTCATCTTTAGAGGAGGTACATATTTGTCATATTTGAGGTGACATTGATACTACTTAGGCATGAAACACTTTAGAATTCCTCTTTTAAAACAGCCTCCTCCACAAAACTTTGGCCTTATCCCTTTATAGTCTTACTGATCATAACAATATTAACCACCTATCCTTTCCCAGTTAATTTTTCTCTGAATGCCTGGGAAATTAAAGGAGAAAAAAAAATCCAACTGTGAAAGGCAAAGATTTGACCCTCCTAAAGATCCTCAAGGAAAACAAGAGAGGCTCAAATGCAAGGCCAGAAGCAGAGAGCTTGTTTGAATGATGATGGCATTTAGAATAGAGTTCTATATCCACCCACAGGAACTAACTGCTTTGAAAGAGATGTGTATACATTTTAATGATCTTTTTAAAACAAAGAAACTTTTTTTAAATGGTCACTTGATAGTCACAATTCATGGGTTCCTTTGATGGAGGGCAGCTAATCCCTCAGTAAAAGTGCTCTGAAAACTGCTCTTTGAAACCAGTAACTTTGAAATCAATCTTGGGAATTCTGTCATTTCAGAGACCTCCGCCATAATGCAATCTATGAAATTAAAGTTGACACTTTCCAGCAGTTGCTTGGCCTGCGAGCTCTGTGAGTAACACCTCCGGCACCTTCTCATTACAGCCCACTTTCTTTCTCTTTTAGGTCTTCCCCTAAAATATTTTCTTTTCAAGATATATTTGCATTATTGGTCCTTCGTGCATATATTTGGATGGAAAGGCAAATATTTTGCTTGTGATAATTTTAGGAATAAATTCAAAAGTAGCAAATTTGTAATCAGCCCTCTGCCAGTCAGCAGATGTGAACATTTCACAAAGAGGAGTCAGGTCAAGCTGCTGAGTGGCCTCCAAAATGTGTTTCTGTCCAAGGCCCAGAATTGGTAGGAATTGCTTTGCATACAAATGGATGACAGTCAATTCTTCCTGCCTGTTTTGCTTTCCTGGTTAAACAGTTCTTAACATGTGTCTCAGAGCACTGAAGAATCACTGGGTGCCCTTCCTAGTGGCACAAATGGTTAAGTCTCATCACTATGAAGCTATTGCAGCCACTGCACGAGAGTTCGACCCCGACCAGGGAGCTGACCCACATGGCACAGCAGACCTCTCTTGTCTTGCCCGCTGCTCCCCTCAGCAGTGTATTTCAGTAGATCTACCTGTTCTGCTCCCCATTCTGTCTCTGGTGAATCCTCTCACACACACACACCACCACACCTCTGGCTTACACCACCCCAGTTCTTGTATGCATAAATAAATAAATCTTTAACAACAATAACAAAAAGAATCACCTGGGGGGCCTCTGTGAAAACTTGCTGACTTCACATCCTCACCTGACTCTTGATTTAGAATCCCTTGAGCTGAGCCCAAGAATCTGCATTTTTACAAGTACTTTAAGGTGTAAGTGCAACGTGTGGAAATTACTTCTGTTGCTCAGATGACTAAGCTCTGTGAATATTTAACTTTATTTTATGAATATATTCCACTTAAGATACCATATATTAACCGTACCTAGAAAGAAAAAAATACATGCCAACAGGTTTCTCTTCTGACAGTTAATACTTTTCTATCCTGTAACTGAATTTCAGTGTAATTTTGAGGAATGGTGACACTGTGTTTCACTGTGGTATATTATTAAAAACTTTTTCTTTCCTAAAGTTTTTAATAACACTTAAGGGATTAGACCCTCATGAAATAATAATACTTCTACCACTCTAAATTCACCCTTAAGAGTCACCTTCTCCTAAAAATTTATTTTGAAAACCATCTTGTTCTGAATTTAATTGTGTTGCCCATTCCTTATTTTTGGTCTAAACCACTTTGTACAATCCTTTTACTTTTTTAAAATAAATGTAAAACAAAAACATCTTACCTATCTTTGCTATCTGCCTTATTCAACAGGTTGGAATTCTTGCTGTTTGTAAAAATCAGTTTTATCTTAAAAGGTTGACATAGTTAAGAACAATGTATTCTATAACTGAAATTTGCTAAGAGAGTAGAACTTAAATGTTCTCTTTCATACACACAAATATATAAAAGAATACTGTGCATTCCTATACACATGCACATATATACACATATATGTTGCACATATTTTTAAAAAGGAGAAAGACTGACCTCTAAGGATACCAAAAAAATGTGACACAGATTTTTTTTTAAAAGATTTTATTTATTTATACATATAAGCTGGAGTATAGGCCAGAGGTGTGGGGTGGCAAGAGGGTTCACCAGAGACAGAGTGAGGAGCAGAACAGGCAGATCGACTGAAATACACTGCTGAAGGGAGCAGCGGGCAAGGCAGAAGAGGTCTGCAGCGCCATGTGGGAATCCCCAGGCTGGCTGTCGAACTCACATTGCCGCTGCTGACAGCTCCACAGCGCAGTGCTTAACCACTGGGCCACCAGGGAGGCCCAAGAATGTGACACAGATTCTGCAGGTTACAAGTCAAGCCCCCTGAATTCTTCCTGTCCCTTAGCCACCACATAGGTCACTTATCAAACTCCACCAGTTTCAACTCATCTACTCTTCTAGCTCAGCACCATGGACTCACTCATCTGGATCACCATCATCATCTTTCTAACCAGTCTCTCCATTATCAGTCGCTACCCATTCATCTCATTCTCCAAAGAATATCTTTCTTTAATAGAAATTGAATCATATTACTTCCCCGCTACAAACATCTGTTTTTCCCCTGCTATCTTCAAGACTAAGACCAAACTTCCCAGAATTGTCCTTCAAAACCTGATTCCAACCTCCTGCTGCAACCACATCTCTCACCCACAAGTTCCCAGTCCCCTGACACGCAGCTGCTGATCCTCCCGGTCCCCAGGGGTTCTTCCCCACCCACTTGCCCCTACTCATCTCACTAGAATAAGAGCTCCTGCACTGAGCGCTACCTGATGCACTTCGCAGATCCTCTGCTACACAAGCTCTGTACTCGGCCCTGAGATCAGGTAGACCGTGCTGTACCTGGAAACAACAAGAACTTTTCATTTTCATATCCCCAGGGTTTAGTGCAGTGGTTCATTCAGTATTTACTTAAGAATTCCAAACGTGTTCTGAGCAGGATATCAGGCCCTCTGAAGTCAGTCAGCTTGGGTTTGAATTCCAGTTCCTGCCATTACTCTGACTTTCAGCAAGTCACTTACTACTCTGTGCTTCATTCCTCACCAATAAAATGGAGCTAATGATAAATTTTACCTCTTAGAGCTGTGCTAAGGTTATGAGATTATACATTTAAAAAAACAAACAACAATGGAAAAAACCTCATAACCTGGCACATATTAAATACGCAATAGCATCATTATCATTGTCATCATGATTAGAACAAGTATATTTTTTAGGGTATATCAGTGGTCCTGGCAGGAAGCGAACTCACCCTAGATGGTTCAAATGAAGGGACACATACATAGAGGTTGGAGGAGAGCCAGCAGTGTAACCAAGACTGGGGCTGAGGGGAGAAAGGGGCTTCCAAACCCCAGAAAGAGCTGAGGCTCAGAGAAGCGATGCCTACGCCATGAGAAAGTGCAGCTGCCGCCAGAAATAAGATTCCAAAACAGAGGGAGCAAGCCACAGTGCCCAGCTTTCTCCTGGGGGGTGTCCACAGGGAAACCAACCGGGAACAGCAGGGAGCCCTGGGGCTGCAGCCTGCTCTGGGCACCCTGCGGCACCCAGCAGAGCTGGAGAGGGGAAACGTACCTCCAGGGCAACGGCGAGGATTCCAGCTCAGGCTCACAAATAGGAATGGAATTGCAGTCCTTTGAACATACAAATTCTGTCTTTTCTTAAAACCCAGTCAAGTTTCTAGAATGCCCCATGGCCTACTTTCCTGGTATTCCGCTCTGCGAAGCTCACAGGCCCCATGTTCTACTACAGTCATCAAAGGGACTTTGACAGACGGCGTGATGTTTCCCTCACTGGACACATATTTCATGAGCAGCTCAGTAGAAGGCAGCTTTTTCCTCAATTCCTCAACTTATCCCCAAAGCTGGACCGTCATTTTGGATTTCCCACTCCTTTGGTGTTACTTCTTTCTCTTGTTAGCTGGAGTTTTCCTCTGTTCTGGGATCAATGAAAGGTGCAGAATAAAAAATCCTTGAGTTTCCTGCAAATGAGGGGGACTTTCAAATGTGAATATATTCTGTGAATACCATTAATCCAAGATAATCAGGGAAACTGATAGTCATAAGTAAATGACTTGTCAGTGGTAGAGAAAAGTGATTATGATCACTTCCAAGTTACTCAAATGTCTACACTTAAGTTACCTTATTAGTTAAGCATTTTGAAAATGCAAATTTTAAGTCCATTGATTCTTTTTCTAAAATGTGGATGTTATTATTCCAGCTAAATTATCTGTTTTATTACATATGTGTGTTGAGTGAATTTTACTTCTCCATAAATTATAGATTTATCTATAATTAGAACAGGATTTTTTTCCAACATAGGTTACTCATTTCCCAATTAGAAATTCAAATGTCCATCTCCTTTACAGGAAATTGTTTTAAAGGCATCTCGTATTTTCCTTAAGGCCTGACATGCATGGGCAATATGGCCCACGTCTTGCTGGGTTTCATTACATTTTGAGGGACATTTTATAACTTAAAATTTACTTGCTTGTCATAGGAAGAAAGTCAGAAGTTCCTGTCTTTTCCAACTCTCCTATCCCCGCTCATCTTAAAAATGCCCTGATAAAATTTTACAACCATATTACGGTCAACTTTTAACAAGAAGAAAATAAAAACTAAAATATTCACCTGAATGACTTTTCCTTGATTGATTTAAACGAGATTGATTTAAATTTCTCTCTTAAATCAATTTATTCTATGAAGGATGACTTGATAAGCTAAATTGTCTCTGTGCTGAATGGAAATTAAATTTGGGCAAAAGAATTAATATATCTGGGGAAATTTCACATGGTTTTTTGTGTGTAATTCACTCATTTACCTTTTCTTTAAAAATAGGAATTTGGCCTGGAACAAAATTGCCATTATTCACCCCAATGCCTTTTCTACTTTGCCATCTCTAAGAAAGCTGTGAGTATTTCATTTGTTTATGGCAAGTATTTTAATAATTGGGGACCATCAGTTTAATTAAAAATGTTGGTTTTGCTGAAGAAGCCCACAGACACAGATTGTCCAGCCCTCAAGTGTTAGCCACCCAGAGCTGTGTCTGACCAGAGATATGGGCCTTTAGGTGGATAATTGAAGATCTAGGTGACAGCTGGTTCTGATTACTGAGGTGAAATTTTCCATTTTTGCTGAGTAGTCAGGTAGAATGGAATAAGATTTCAATTCAGTTCTAAAAGGCTTTCGTTTTATAGTTTACCGTCTTGACTGACAGAAAACCTTCCTGTCTTTATTTTTCCCCTTCCCTTCCCTTCCCTTCCTGTCCCTCCTTCCTCTTCCTTCTCTAATAGAGAAAGGAGGAATTGGTCAGACCGTAGGAGAAAACTGATGGGAATAATACCCCCTTCACATTCTCCCCTCATCACTAACTTAATCCAGTCAGCATCACTTTTCAAATTAAGTGCAACGCCTTCCACTTGATTTCAGATGTCCCTACCTGACAAAATGAAGCTGAATCTAGAAATTACAATCTGGATGTGATTAAAACATCTCTCTTCACCCCACAGTTCTTATTGAACATGGAAAAGTTTTCAGGAGCTCAAACCAAAATGGTCTCCTTACCATTAAGACTAAGGACCCTGCTTAGAGTTTTTATTGAGCAGTTTGATAATCTTTCAGTTGCTTTTTTTAGCATAGATGTTTTAATGGTAACACAGACTAAAAGCCAATTGTTTGATGTTTTGCAGGGACCTATCAGCCAACAGCCTGTCGTCTTTTCCTGTAACTGGGTTACATGGTTTAACTCACTTAAAATTAACAGGAAATCATGCCTTACAGAGCTTGATATCATCTGAAAACTTTCCAGAACTCAAGTGAGTTTGTCATTAAAGCTAATAAGATACATTTGTGGTCATGTGAAATAATAGACGTGTTATAGTGGTTTTCAAAATTTATGAGGTCATGGGACTCTTTTGAATTGCAGTTCATGCCTTCAAGTCACCCACCCTTGGGGCATTGTTAGGACAAGCCCTGAAGAGGGAAAAAGTATCTTCCTGGCCACACTTCCTTTTGTTCTCAAAGATGCCTCCCGGAATCATAGAGTTCATGGAAAGAGTTTGAAAATCATTGATCCATGAGATATAAACTAGAACACGTAATTAAATAACATTATAACTTTATTGTACTCCTGTTTACATTTTTTAATTCATCTCACTTGTGTCTGCTCTGCTAAAATGTAGTAAATTCATTATTTGTTTAAGGAAGTAATGCTCTTTAAAATCTGTTATGTTTATTATCAGTAAAGAAGTGCTTTGGAAGATGTGTGTGTGTGTGTGTGTGTGTGTGTTATATATATTAAACCCCATTATTTTTTTACTTTTGAATCCATAAACATACTTTTAAGATGATAATCCCAAGAGAGAGTAGAAAGTAGATGAGAAAAAAATATCTAAAAAGGGCCTCCTTGGTGGCATAAGGGGTTAAGTCTCAGTCTATGAAGCTATCAGCAGCCACTGCAGCATGAGTTCAATCCCCAGACAGGGAGCTTCCCATGGCACAGCAGACCTCTCCTGTATCGCTGGCTGCTCCCCTCAGCAGTGTATTTCAGCCGATCTGCCTGTTCTACTCCCCACTCTGTCTGGTGAATCCTCTCCCTGTCCTGACACACACCTCTGGCCTGCACCCCAGCTCTTGTATGCATAAATAAATAAATCTTTTTTAAAAAATCTAAAAAAATACCCCCTGAATACATTTTTTATTTCCTTCCAGATTTTGTTTCCAACGCATTTTTAATTGTTAGAATAACAGTATGCATATAAACTTGTTTTCATCACTTAACATCATGTCATAAATACATTTAAGTAAACTTTCCTAGCAATCATTTTATTATAGAAATTTTCCAGTGCCAAAATCGAGAAAATAATGTGAAATGCCCATCACTTAGCTTCAGCAATTATCAACATTTCATAGCAATAATGTTTAGCAATTTCATTGTTATTGTAAATAGGACTGTAGTGAACATTTTTATGTACATGATTTATATTTTCTATTATTTATTTAGGCTAACATCCAAAGACAAAGAAGATGAACATTATACTTGACCTGTGTTTTTGTTTGGTTTTGTTTATTTAAAGGGTTATTGAGATGCCTTATGCTTACCAGTGCTGTGCATTTGGAGTGTGTGAGAATGTCTACAAAATTTCTAATCAGTGGAATAAAGGTGACAACAGTAGTATAGATGACCTTCACAAGAAAGATGCTGGAATGTTTCAACTTCAAGGTAAGACCCAATATTTCATGACAATAAAATTGTGTTTGGGTAGATCTTAAAAAGTGGTCTAACTCCAGACAAGCCCTTTTGTCACAGTTCTGCAAATTGGGAATCAATCCTAATTTTCAGAGACTCCCAGATAAAAAGTCCATCAGGGGCCTCCCTGGTGGTGCAGCGGTTAAGTGCTGCGCTGTGGAGCTGTGGAGCTGTCGGCAGCGGCGATGCGAGTTCAACGCCCAGCCGGGGAGAATCCCACATGGCGCGGCAGACCTCTCCTGCCAGACCTCTCCTGCCTCGCCCACTGCTCTCCTCAGCAGTGTATTTCTGATCTGCCTATTCTGCTCCCCACTCTGTCTCTGGTGAAGCCTCTCGCCACTCCACACCTCTGGCCTGTACCCCAGCTGTATGTATAAATAAATAAATCTTTAAAAAAAATAAAATAAAATAAAAAAATAAAAAGTCCATCAGGATTCATTGTAAAACTTTATCTTTTTGTAAATGAATTCTTAATACATATAATTTGGGTCCCCCTTAGTAAATATATTGTCCTCAGGGGTGACAACTAATGTTGATATTCACTTTCTCATCAGTTTTTAAAAGGTCCTCATCCCTGTGAATACCTTTTTCAAACATGCATCTCAATTTTTTTCTCCAGTAGATAAAATGTATTTCTATTCTTATATCCTGGGGGGGCGGGGTGAGGGGAGTAGAAGCTACAGGCATTTAGATGCCTCCAATTTCAGCAGAAGGGCTTAGAAATCCAACTAATTCTGAAACACTCTTTCCTCCTTCCCCCTACAGGGATATCTGTCAGGAAGGTAAAATGAGATAATGTCTGTAAAGCACTTGGCTTTCCTTGAACTAAGACCTTACTTAAATAGACAGCAATGCACGCCAACCACACCTGCGGTGCGAGGAGTCCTCTAAGCAGTGCTCACTTTCCTCTCCCTGCCAACCTGGCAAGTTTGTACAGAGCCCTAACAGACTGGCTTTTCTTCCTTTGGCCTTAATGACTTGTTGATTCCCAAGCAAGTTTGATTCAGTCTGACTGCAGATTATAGGAACATCTCTTCCTGCACATATCATTTTAAAGGAGCTGATAGTCTGGTCCTTGGCTTCTTTGTTTTAGGCCACACTATATGTATTGCTCCTGTTCTTACTTTAGTTTTTCTCCTCCTTCTTCATCTACCCCAATTTCTTACTATATTTATTCACTCAAAAAAAAATTAGAATGTCTACTGTGTGCTAGGCACAGTTCTAGGCCCTGAAGCTACACAATGAACGAGAGACAAAGCCCTATGGAGCTTTTTTTCGAGACAGTTATTCTCAACCCTGGCCACATATTCGAATAACACAGAAACTTTTGAGAAATAATGATGCCCAAGAACCATACCAGACCAATTATATCAGCATCTTTGGGAAATGTGTACATCACAGAATTCCTATTTCATGGATAGCAAAATCAAGCACCAAGCAGTTACTTGGTTTGTTCTCTCTTGGGCAGAATTCCCTACGTAAGACTGGAGCTTCCTATACCTGACTCTTCCACTTGAACTCAAGAGAACACAGCCCCGAACATTTGTGTTATGGCTCTCTAAGTTAGAAATAGGGGTCAGGTGGTCCTACCACTGAATGGAGAATCCCATAGCCTCTAATTTTGGTCAGTGCAGTTTGGGGCCATCAAGACCTCTGGGGAACTGGAGGTTAGTTGTTCCAACCAGTGGTCTGATGTGACTCTCCCAATTCGGTCAGAATGCTAGAATGCCATACAGTAATTTGAGCAGAATATTCAAAAGCAACTTCATAATAGACTTGTAAGAAAGCCAGAGCCCAGGGAAAAGAGGACGTCTGAAGGTCAGTTTCCTTTATGACATGTCCTATGTGGAGGGCAATCTAGGACTCTCCTCCATGGGATTTGGTCTCCCATAAAAAGATACAGAGTTATCATTCCTTGATGTCTCATCCTGCAGATGAGCGTGACCTTGAAGATTTCCTGCTTGACTTTGAGGAAGATCTGAAAGCCCTTCATTCAGTGCAGTGCTCACCTTCTCCGGGTAAGAATGGCATTAAGTTGCCCTCAGCAGTGGTGCCTACCTTGGACTCTGAGCCATCAAGCACATTTTGGCTGCATTTCAAAGCAAAATCAATGCCATCTTTGTGACTTATCCATATCTCTCCATGGGGAACTATAAAATATAAATGGTTGTTCCTTCGATTTGTCTGCATTCAAAAGTAGGATTTTTGCGAGATTTTTTAATCAGATGAATGAAGCTAACAAACCCATAATGCAGTTAGAAGAATATGTCACTTAAAAATGATACTAAAGAAAATAATAAAATTAAAATGATATTAGCAATTTAGCCTGTACTATTATGCAACAGTCTTGCTTTTTGTAACCAATGATTTTTTAAAAGTGATTTCATTTAAGTTTCCCTAAATAGGTATTTGTTTAAAATAAGTAATAATTTATACAGATAAGTAAAAAGTATATATTTTTATATATACTAACATTACCTAATAGTTCTCAGAAACAGGATAGTCCAATCAACAAACAAACAAAAGACAGTTGAGAAGGGTTGATGTTTTATTTTTAACAGCTAGACTATCCCCTGCCCCGGAACATCAAATGTCAAGTTAAACCTAAAACAGTATTTTCATGACATGCACCTTCATACTAGCCACGTTTCTAATGGTGAAGAGTATTCCTTAGGGCTCTCCTCTGTTTACAGAACCTTTTGGAAGGTCTTGAAGCGTTTTGAAGAGAAAAAAAAAGTCCCCAAAATCTGTTGTTTTAATCTGACCCCAACACTGCTGTATAGGTGTAACTTAATCAAATGATTCAGATTCCCCATCTCCAGTTCTCTGTGCCTAGCACGAAAAGGTGAGCACCGCGGTCAGTGAGAGAGGGTCCTAGGCTATAGCAGGTGGTTTAATAAAGAAGAGCTTGCGCTATCCCCTCCACCCCGCCCCCCGGCACCCTGTGGTACTACAGCTGTTAAGGGCCTCTCTCGGTGTCCTTAGAGTAGAAACAAAGAGGGAATCTGACAAAAAGTGTAAACCCTAATTTAATGCCCAGCCTTTGTCTTCCACGGCCCTCTAGGACCCTTCAAACTCTGTGAATACCTGTTCGGTAGCTGGCTGATCCGGATCGGAGTGTGGACCATAGCGGCTTTGGCACTTACTTGTAACGCCTTAGTGACTTCAAGCGTGTTCCGAGCCCCCCTGTACATTTCGTCCATCAAACTGTTAATTGGGCTGATCGCGGCGGTGAACATGCTCATGGGGGTGTCCAGCGCCGTGCTCGCTGGCGTCGACGCCTTCACTTTTGGCAGCTTTGCGCGGCACGGGGCGTGGTGGGAGCAGGGCGTCGGTTGTCAGGTCGTCGGGTTTTTGTCCATTTTTGCTTCGGAATCGTCTGTTTTCCTGCTCACTCTGGCAGCCCTGGAGCGAGGCTTCTCTGTGAAATGCTCAGCAAAGTTTGAAACAAAAACTATTTTCTCCAGTCTGAAAGCAGTCATCGTGCTCTGCGCGCTGCTGGCGGTGGCCATCGCCACCGTGCCCCTGCTGGGCGGCAGCGAGTACAGCGCGTCCCCGCTCTGCCTGCCGCTGCCCTTTGGGGAGCCCGGCGCCACGGGCTACATGGTCGCCCTCGTCTTGCTCAACTCCCTGTGCTTCCTTGTGATGACCATTGCCTACACCAAGCTCTACTGCAACTTGGAAAAGGGAGACCTAGAGAATATTTGGGACTGTTCTATGGTGAAGCACATCGCTCTGTTGCTCTTCACCAACTGCATCCTGTACTGCCCGGTGGCTTTTTTGTCCTTCTCCTCTTTACTAAACCTCACCTTTATAAGTCCTGAGGTAATTAAATTTATTCTTCTGGTGATTGTCCCGCTTCCTGCCTGTCTCAATCCCCTCCTCTACATCCTCTTCAATCCCCATTTTAAGGAGGATATGGGGAACCTAGGAAAGCGAACCCACTTCTGGCCAAGATCAAAACACTCAAGCCTCATGTCTATCAACTCTGATGACGTTGAGAAACAGTCCTGTGACTCCACACAGGCCTTGGTGACCTTCACCAGCGCCAGCATCTCCTACGACCTGCCTTCCAGTTCCCGGGCCCCACCGGCTTATCCCGCGACAGAAAGCTGCCATCTTTCGTCAGCGGCATTTGTCCCATGTCTGTAATTAACGTAGAAGAGAAAACATCTTCAAAAATTGAGGATCCAAAAATATGAACTTGAGTACATCAGAGAAGTAGTTAATATGAGCTGAGCTGAAATTGATTTTTGCTTAAAATCTCTCAGTGAGAAGACGCTAACAACCTATTGATACGGGGGAGACAAAGAGATAGGGCAGTCACACTATTTAGATAAACCCAGCTTTTGAAAGAGAAAGAGAGAGAGAGAGAGAGAGAGAGAGAGAGAGAGAGAGAGAGAGATTCTCTGTGATTTTAATGGCATTCTCTTAAACCCACTAATCTAATGATAAGGGAGGATAAACCACTTGCTCACAAAAGGGTTTTTTTAACCTGAAAATCCCTCAAATGGTGACTGAAGGTATTAGGAAGTAGAGTTTTAGGTATTAGGAAGTAGGGTTTTAAATGATCTACATTACTAAGTAAAGATTGTGACCAAAGGACTTTATTTTAATGACTTCATGGGGATGTTTTAATCCTCCTTGGCCTCCTCAGAAAGGATCCTCCCATTACCAGCACCCCTCCTCCCGCCAAGGTAAGACATTATTCGCTCACTGTGTTCACATTATTTTTAGAGACACCAAGTACATATATCAGCATTTGATGGTCCCCGCCTTCATTGGAATAAAACTGCTTACAAATACTTTGAAAGATAAATGAACTCAAATTCTTAAACTGTCACTAAGGCAATCATGTATAGGTAAGTTTTGCCTTATCTAATTTATTTTTAACTTCTTGGTTCCCAGAGTTCAGAGGAAAAGTCCATTGCCAGCAATGGACATGCCTAGAAAAGGTGGTAAGCAACCCAGAACTTTTTTTTCCTGGGTGGGTGCACAATTTTGGCACGAGTTTTATCAGTTGGCTGCATCTTAAAGTAATGATCAGATGCAGACATGACATAAATTCACTGACATAACTTCTCACGGTTCCTCCAGTAACTCTTGCAACTATGTCTGAAACTACTTGGGACTCAACAGAGATTTGATAACAGATAATCCTGTTTATTTAGCTTGGTTTTAACTGTGTTGCCTTTGGATCAACCCACCTAGTGTCAGGAACATGATCTCTCTACTTAGTCCATTTTAAGTTACATGTTTTGGGTATTTTAAGAGCCAAAATTATTAAATATCGAAGGTCACAAGATTAATTCAAAATTCTACTATTCTATATTAGCTTCAGTACATAAAACCAAAAGACTGTTAGGTAGATTTATTTTTATATAAGCATGTTTATTTTGATCAGATGTTTTAACTTGGAATTGAAAAAAAATACATTTATGAGATGTTTTATAAGATGTGTAAATATAGAACTGTATTTATTACTACAGTAAAGATTCAGTGACACTAAGGATCATGATAATAAACCATGTACAGTGGCATATTCTTCCATATATATTGTTTCTCTGTCCATGTTCTTTAAATTCTGTATATAATATATGTAAATGTATAGTACTTGTAAATAAATTTCAAACTTGCTTTTCTATTGAATGCAAAATAAAAGAAATTTTTAATAACATGTGTGATTGTAAAGCAAAGAATTTTAAGTCTTTTATTGGGTCCATAATTATATGGTCTCCTAAATGCTTTTTAATTTTTGACATGTAAGTACAGTTGATACCTAGGTATCACAATATTTTGGCCGTAAAAAGAAATCTTTCCACAAGAACAAATCAAAATATCTTTACCAACTCCTGGGTTGCTTTAACTATGATTGATAAGCCATTTTATCATGATGAATGACTTGGCCAAGTTTATTGTCCCTGGTGATAGTTTAGATTTCATAGCCAGAACGTACTTCCTTTGCAGAGTAAAAAACACAATTAGAAAGAAATGTATAAATCAATCTTAAAATTATTCAACATGAACATGAGTTTTCTATAAATTCTGTCTTTAGAAAAACATATTTCATGGCCATGAAAGATCAAGGCCAAAACTCGAGAACAAGTGCTTCCCAGGGCACAAAGAAAAGTACTGTTCCCCACTCCCCTTCAGTTCCCATGCCCCAAAACAGAAATGATTTTTCTAACACCTGTGCCAGACCCTCTACCTTTGCCCCAATTCCTGTTCTCTCCATGCAGACTGTAAATGAAACCATCAAGAATTGGTTGGAGGCCCAGAGTAATCACTAAAATCACCACATATTTAGTGAGCAACCCCACCCCCACCCCAAAATCTGGCACTGAGTTTCCCACCCATTCATCAGCCCTTACCGACACATATTTCAAGAGAATCTAGGGAACAGGCATCCAATGAGGTCCTACTGTGTGGTCCATACTTGCTTTGTCTTCAGCTGAAGACAAACATAATCTCACTCATCTCAATGTCATTCCTTTTAGCCCAGACAGCAGATATGAAAGTTACACCTAGAGCAACAGACCTCAATATAGTTGCTATCGGTTGTCCCAAGTTAGGAACAAATGTTGACAGCTTACTTCTTTTCCTCCCACTCAAAGAAACACAAATTAGTAGTATAAATTTTTTTAATGAAAAAAGTCTAATTGCTTTAAAATCCACAATCTCTATTTCATTTGCAAAACCTCGATATAATAGAGCACCAAACAATGCTTTACTTAATAACTAATATTTCTCCATTGTAATACAGTATATCAAGATAATTGGAACTATATCCACAAGTATATCAATAGGGAAAAGAGGAAAAGTGTAATAGGAGAGGATAAGCAATAGCAAAAACAAACAAATATCACAAACTCTCAGGTCCATGTAGAGTTAACAATTTTGTTAGCAAAACTGGAAATCATTCTTTCAAATTTTATATGCCTACTATATGCAGTGTCTGTAATTTGTATTTCAGTGGAGAGGAGATAGACAATTAGCAAATATAAACAAGGAAATTTCTGATAGAAGTAAGAATGATGTATTTCTTCTTTGGCTAATCTCATCATTACGTTTAGCTCAGGGGTCCCATTAGCAACACAAGAATAAGTACCTAGTTAAATAGCTAAGACTCACTGTGATCCTATCCATGCTCTTCAGCATCTGGAAATAAAAATAATTTGATTTTACAGGTACAGAATCCAGTTATATAAATGAAAGAGACTACCTCTCTCCTTACACTGCCACTTGTCTCTTCTCTCATTCCATAGAAGCCTTAAAATACAGTACAGTCAGTAGCTTTTCCTTGCAAGTAGTCAGGAGCTCTGTAACTACACCCCTATTTCAAGATTCCTAATGATGTTGAAGTCAGATTTTCAGTGACATTCATCTCAAACACAAGTTCCATTGTGATCCTTAAAGTCTCTTGGGTTGGATGATCAAGTTTTAGCTTGTCTGGATTCAGAAACTAGCAGAAAATGCTTGATGAGGCAGAGGAAAGCACTGTGGCATACAAGTTTTCCAACATTAACAACATTAGGACATGACCCCTCATTTTAGTGACTCCATTTTTAGTGAGATGTTCAAAACATACTACTATACAAGAGCAACAAGTTTGCTGGAAAGGGGTAGGAAAATGATTTCTCATTAAGGTATAATTTTTAAAAATCAAGAGCATTTCATATGGAAAAGAGAAGGCAAAAAGAATACATATAAAATATTCAAGTAATTTTAATGTATTGTTTTCTTAAGTACCAGCTCATAGGCCAAATAACAAAATGGTTAAGCCAGGGGTTTGCTGCCAGAAATTTGAACCTACATTCAAATCCAAGTTTTATTACCACCTACATGACCTTTGGGCAAAGAGTTTAAATTTTCTCAGCCTTAACTTTCTCCTCAGTAAAATGGGACTTTCACTAGCCCCAGAAGATTGGGGATATTAATAACGCAGTGTGTATAATGATCTCAACACAGCAGCTGAACCACAGCAACAGAGGAGCTAGGACTCAATAAAAGAGGCATCACAAGACTAGAACAAGACGCACACAAGGAGGCTGGGTAGAAGGAATCAAGATAACCATCAATTCAGTGATAACCAAAAATCCTTAGGCAGCCAGTGCCTAAGGCTAAGCAAAGAGCAAAGATACAGAGATTGAGCCTTTGTGGAATTTCAGGTTCCATTTCAGGTTCTGGTTAGTTATTCAGAATCAGCTACAGATAAGCCATCCTCAAGGATGAGCCCTCCTGATGAGCCCCTCCCCACTGAAAAAAGAGGATAAGACCTTAACCTACCCCCACGATGGAGCAGCTCTTCCTTCCCACTTGTGTCTATGCAAGTATCCTTTACTTTTCTGTCCCTTTTCCTAATAAACCTGTTCTTTAAATATAACTAAGTCTCTGTCTTGTGGAGAAACTCGCTGCGTGCCACTGAAGGGGAGCTCTGGTGAAATCTTTCCCAGAGTAAACCCAAGGACCCCACTCTTAGACCCATTAACTCCAAAATGACATCAATAGTAAATATCTAATAAATGGTTACAGTCTTTTTTCCCTTTTTAGACAACCCAATGTATGAGCAAAGCTGGACTTGCCATTTTGTAGATGAGGAGACTGAGTACAGAGTAATGAGTCTCCAAAGTCAAAGATGAGGGATTAGAATGAAAACCTGAGTTTTATTTAATAGCCTTGAAAGGCAGTCCTAGAGTAAGTTACTCTTTGAGACAACAAGAACCAGTTGATAAAGGATTCAGAAAGACAGAGTTGAGCTTAATCTTGATAAGATTTATTCATTAGATGTCTTGGTTAAAATGAAAAAGTCCATCAAATAACAGCCAACTTCTCAGTTCTCAATGTTTTAGGTGAATTCTTGTGTTAGTCTTTTTGGAAGCTGTTGATTTTGTGATTTATATTAAGATATATATATCTATGATCTTCATCACCCCCATTTGGAACACAGAGCTGTTTAAATCCTTAGAATTTCCAAAGTGAGGAGAATATCTGTTGTTATGTTAATCAAGTGACTTTGGGGCAGTTTCTAGCTCATCTAAGGTTGGGGGGTAGTTGCCAAAGGGAACCAACCTTGTGATTAGAATCTGGACTTTCAGTCCCACGCCCATCCCAATTTGTTGAGAGGAAAGGGGTTATAAATGAGCGATGGGGTGCCTCCCTGGTGGTGCAACGGGTTAAGTCGCAGCATTTTGAGGCTATCAGCAGGCACTGCAGCACGAGTTCGATACCTGGCCAGGGAGCTTCCCACATGGCGCAGCAGACCTCTCCTGCCTCACCTGCTGCTCCCCTCAGCAGTGTATTTCAGTAGATCTGCATGTTCTGCTTCCCACTCTGTCTCTGGTGAATCCTCTGCCCCCCACCTCTGGCCTATACCTCAGTTCTTAGATGAGTAAATAAATAAGAATAAATCTTTAAAAATAAATAAATAAAATAAATGAGCAATGGTTTAATCATCTATGTAATGAAGCTTCAGTAAGAACTTCAAAAGACAGGATTCAGAGAGCTTCCAGGTTGGCGAACACATGGAGACTGGGGACAGTAGCTCCCCAGGAGCAATCATAGAAGCACCATATTCTTTCCCCAAACCTATTACATTTCTTCCATCTGGCTGATTCTGAGTTATATCTTTTTTCAGTAAACTACTAATCTAGTAAGTAAAACATTTTTCTGAGTTCTGTGAGCTGCTCTAGCAAATTAGTGGAACCTAAGGAGTGGGGGAGAGGGTCTTAAAAATATTTAGCCAAAGCGGGTTCATCAGAGCACTAATAACAACCTGGCATTTGTGACTGGAATCTGAATGGGGGACTGAGAGGGTGGGGGGAGGGGGAAACTCACATACAGAAATTACTGTCAGATCTGTAGAAGGAATTTTAGAGCTTTAGGAAATTGCTAGAAAAGGCAGTGAAATTTTAAATCAGCATCCGGAAAACTAGAGTTTACAGCTGACATTCAGTCAGTGATGATAAAGGACAAAGACTGCAGTTTGAACCCCTCCTTAGGAGCTGCTATAGAGACTAGACAAGTCCCTCAATTTCTCCAGTTCCTGACTACCTCTGACTTCTGCCTCAAACTACTGACAAACTCTCTAAGAAGATAGCTGGTTTAGAATCTGTTCTGCTGTGGCCTCTCCCCAGTTAGTGAGGAGGGAAGACCAAAGTTCAGCAAGTCAGAAAGTCACAGCACTAAACCATGGAAAGTAGCTGCACAAGGAGCCTGGAGCGCCAAGCCCCATGCCTCATCCCAAATGTTCTGTTTGTTTCAGGTCCTTGTAGATCTGTCTTTTACTCTGCTTTGTGTCTTTCTTCTTCCTTCACCCTATTTTTCATGCCAGTCTGTTAATATTAATATTGAGGGGACAGATTTAATGTGGTTAGTTAGGTTCCTTTGATCATAAGTAATGGAAAGTGGAGGATAATTAGGAGGACACAGCACAATAAGAAAAACAGAAGTCAGCAGCCACTTTCTCTGCCCACCTGTGCCTACTCAGGCGCTTTCCTTTACCAGCTCTGCCACTCTGCAGGGCAGCGGCCTGCCTGTCTGCCCGAGACCTGCACCATGCAGGCCTCTCTTAGCAAACCTGCCCCTCAGAGGGGCAGCTCTTCCTGTCCACTTGTGTCTGTACAAGTGTCTTTACTTTCTTGTTCTAATAAACCTGTTCTTTAAGTAAAAAAAATAAAGAAAGAAAAAGAAAAAAGAGAAACAGAAGTCTCACTGGAACCCAGGGCCAAGAAAACTGGACCTCAGGACCTTAGCTTGGTGTTGAAGAACTGAGAGATTTCAATCCAGCTCTAAGGATGGAGTAGTCTTGTTATCTCCTTCAATTTATGGCTTCCATTATTTTAGGGACCCAGCTTCTCTTTACTTCAACCACTTCTCTTGCTATCAGTTGACCGTCTGCAATCTATAATTTTCCTATAACTCATAGCTTTGCTTATCGCTAACTTGGGATCACTGCCCCCTGGTCCCCACACCACCATCCAGGATTTCACTCCAGGACCCACGATTACTAATATTTTCATGTCTCCTTCTGTATCTTCCATTCCCACTCTAGAAGGGAAAGAATTTGGTTGAGGATTGTTGTCACCTGGGGCAGAACTTTAGGGGCTAGGCCATCTCAGAGACCACTGCCCAGGTGTGGATAAGCTGCTTCTGGGTCCCATGACCCCTTTAGATCCAATTAGTTATGGAGTGATAGAAGGAGATCAGGGTACATGATCAAATCCCTTAGCATCCATGCTTAAGGAATCAGCCAGGGCCACCTCCTTCTGCAAGCAACCATGGGCAAGAATCTTTTAGAATAATCTGAGGGTAGCTGGCTCTTGATTGTCGTGTTCTTTATTTGTGACTAATTTTGATTTTTCTTACTATAGGAGACAGTTGGAGGTACTTGTCCAGCCCATACATGTCATGTCGTTAGAATTGCTTCCCAGTCCCAACTCCTATCAAGTTCTCTTTGAGTTAAAGCCAGATGAACCAGATATGCTTTCCAAAGATTTTGGAATTAGGACACTAAGATAATTGAAGTCAGATGATAATGGAACAGGTACTGGAACTGAAAGATCAAACAGAATTTTGGCTGGCATTGAACCCATGAGAAGCCAAAATTATGTTTAAGTTTTGGGAAGCAGAAACTCCATGCAGAGAAAAATAATGAAAGACTTGGATAGCAAACAAAAGAGAATAGAAGAGGTAGACAGCATCTCTGGATAAAATAGGCTTGCTAGAAAATTTCATTCCCTACATAGCCTGGTCTTGCTTTTTCTTCTGTTCTTAGATGTCCAGGAAGTTGTTTGTTACAGCCTTTTGATTAATCCCTTTTTCACTTAAGCTAGCATGCAGGACTTTTTATTGGGGTTTTTGTCCCTCACAAACAACTAAAATGTCCACCTCTGCTGTCCAAATGTTTTTAAATACCACTGTACTGACTTTGCTAAATGTCTGAGTAAGAACTTTTCCTCTCCTCCTCATTCTATAGAACTCCCACAAGTTCTATAGGTATAAGGGAAAACACAGCATGAAGCACCAACCCCTCTACCGATATGTCATTTTCTCCCCCATTTACAATATCTATGTATACATTTATATACATCTATTTATATTTATGTACATATCTACACATTTACATTTATATACAATCCGAAAATGAAGTTGGCATTTACATAGAATACATATAGTACATAGATAAGCAATTTCTCATCTATGTCTCTAAGCTATTTTTAAGAACTGCCTTTCCATTCTCAAATAGGATATTCAGGCAAAGAGAGTAATGGAGCAGTAGGTCAGACAGCCCCACCTCTAAGTGCCAGTGCCACCTTATACCTACTGGTGGTCATATTCCTCACTGGGGCAGGTATATTCCTTCATAGACTGTAGACATATTAGTTATTACCTCTAACAGCCATTTCCTCTTCTATAAAATAGGAATGATAATATCTACCTCAAAGCTTAGCCTGAGGGATTGTTAATGTACCAAGTGTTCAATACTTTGTAAACAATAAATATTTAGCTGTGGTCTGGAGTTTGGGAGGTCCCAATAAATAGAACCTATCTTCCCCTTTGTTTTGAACCTGTTGAAAACCAGGACAAACAGTAAGGCAGCTGGAGGTCAAACCTCACCTTTATTGCTGATAAAGCTAATAAAAGTCAACAGGGCTTTCATCTGCAGCTAGTAGCCTCCCTAATCCTTAACCTGAGTATTCAGCAGACTTGTCCTCCAAGCCACAGAGAAACGGGGCCACCACAAACCTCCCTATTTAGGAACATGTTCCTATAAAATAACATCATAGAAGAGCAGAACCAAATGTAAAGTTTTCTTGAGGGCAGTAGCAGAGGGAAGAAAAGCTGAGTGGTAAATTCTAATAAAATAAGCCACTTATTCTCCCTACAGGGAAAGTTAGAGGATGAAATGCTACTGAAGCGTTATTCTAAAAGCCTTCCTTCCACAAGAGGAGAAATGGAAAAGGGGCCTATGACTTCTACCCCTAGTTCTCACTGTGTTTACATATTTTGATTTAATCCTCAAGTTTAACTGGTAGGACTGCGGCCACCCAGAAGTGGAGCTGTCCCCTCAGAGGAAGAGATCAGCTGTGTATCCTGGCAGTTTTGTCCCCCATCACAAAGCTGCTCCCCTACGGCCACCACAGCTCCCAGAGATAATTTCCCAGGAACCCTGTGGTAAGAGATTTGATCTCCTGAAGATGCTGTGATACCATATTTTACAAAAGACCCTCTCTTTTCCCAGTTTTTGAATGCCCCAAAGCCACTTATAAAACATTCACTCATCTGCAGACCCAGCCTCTAGAGGCCTCGGTAATCTGCCAGGATCAAAACACCACATAGCCGAAGCCTCAAGCCTCACACTGGATGTAAAGCATTCCAGGAAATAGCATCCTTTCTCTAGGCCTGAGTTTCAAAGAAGTGAGAAATAAATAATCATAACACAAATCTGAATCAATCTGTCCCATTTTCTAGTAATACACTTAATATCGCAGAATGTGGCTTAAATATCTCAGCGTGTGAGCTTTCTGGAGTAGCCACATTCTTGTTCCAGTCATGGACAGCCCTAGATGACCAGAGCCTCCCCACATGGAGACCAGCTCTCTGTACTCACTCCTGGGAGCAGCAGAACTCTTGGAGCTCTTGGCCAGTTCCAAATTTAAAAAAGCAGAGGAAAGGGGTTGCCCGAACAGGTCAGCACTCCCCCTTCCCTGGGAGTAGTCAGCGAGCGAGCCCAGAGGATGATGACGTGCACGGAGCTCTCGCTCTCTCTGAGAAAGACATATCAAGAATGAGGAATATCCTTTTTACTGCTCGCAGTATTATTTTTATCAAATATAATTTAAGTGGATGCCAAGCAGTGTGTGCGGAGCTGTGTGTACACTTGTCCATTTATTTAACTAGGAGGAAGTCTCTGAGCTGGTTCTGTTGTCATCCCCACTGTGTACAGGAAGAAGCTGTAGCACAAATGTTGGGTCAAAGTTTCCCTCACTCACCTGGCAAACGGTGAAGCTGGGTCTCAGGTATTTCTTTGAACAGATACGCCCATGATTCTCAAAGTGTGGTCCCTGGGAAATTGTCCGAAATTCACATCCTCAGGCGTCATCCAGACCCACGGAATCAGAAACTCTGGGAGTGGAGTCCAGCAGGGAGTTTTTTACTGGCCCTCCAGGTGATTCTGATGCAGACTGGAGATGGAGAATCACAGCCCTCTATCATCCTCCCTAAGAGCAGGCCTTAGAGGGGAATTAACACTTTGTGTGCCGGTGCCCTTTAATTTTACCAGCCCTTGGGACTGGCCATTTTCTGTGCCACCACATGAATGGTATAAGCATTCAATAAAACACACACAACTCCTAAACTACTGGATATTAAAAAAACTGTAATATCTCTCATAAAACACCTTACACTTTCACCAAAACAATGTGTAAAGCTTCTAGACTGAGTACGATCAAAGAAATAGCTCCTAATAGTTCCAAATAAATCCACCGTGGCGTGAAAAACCAGAGACTAGATGAACACGTATTAATACGTGAGCGGCCACCTGATACTGATGACAAAAAATGTACTAATACATGAGCAGACCACAAAGTGTTAAGCTCTCACTGCCAGGGCAAGGGAGGAGAGGAAGCAAAAGGCAGGTAGCGACCCTGACTGTAAAGCAAAAGGGAGTCATGGAGGCAGACAGGAAAAACTTTAGATTTTTTTTTAAAAGGGGTGAAAATGTTGGCTAAAACATTGACTAGGAGAAGTATTTGTGGAACTCGGTAAACATGTCCATTCCTTGTTTATGTTTGTTGGACAAAGAATTCGTGCAGCTCACAATTAGATGAACTCAATTATTTAGAAAACATGTATTGAGTGTATACTTTGAGGAGAATGTAATGGTGATTCCAGCATTCAGAGTCCAAAGCCAGGGTTTCTGGGTTCAAGCCCCAGCTCCAAATCTTTGTACTTGTATGAACTTGGGTTGGTTTCTTCACCTCTGTTCTTCAGAGTGGCCATCTCTAATGTGGGGTTAATAAAATATACACTTTAGGGGTTTCCCTGGTGGCGCAACGGGTTAAGGTGCAGCAATATGAAACTATGCAGAACCACTGCAGCACAAGTTCGATACCTGGCCAGGGAGCTTCCCACATGGCACAGCAGATCTCTCCCATCTCGCCTGAGTATGTTTCAGTCGATTTGCCGTTATGCTTCCCCACTCTGTCTCTGGTGAATCTCGCCAACTGTGAATTCGATCCCCGGCCAGGGGAGCTTCCCACATGGCGCAGCAGACCTCTCCTGTCTTACCCGCTTCCCCCCTCAGCAGTGTATTTCCGTCGATCCGCCTGTTCTGCTCCCCACTCTGTCTCTGATGAATCCTCTCACCCCCCACACCTGTGGCCTACACACCAGCATTGTATACATAAAGAAATAAATCTTCAAAAAAGGAAAAAATAAAATAAAAAACACACTTTATTTTGTATCTGAGAACAAAGTTCATTTTCCAATTAACTAAAAATTAAGAGTAAGAGAGGGATATGGAGATACACTATAGGGAAAGGTTTTGCTTTCATTGGAGGGATAGGATGTTCATGTACTTCTGATACTTATTTGATCAACTCCTCAAATTTTAAATCTCCATTCTATAACAAGTAAAAGATCTTGCCTGACATTTTGGTCAAAACTTGCTAACCACTGAAAGGTTTATTGGAAGCGACAATAAGGAAGTTATTCACAAAAAAAGAAGAAGAAAAAACCTTGTACTTTTTACCCAGGCTTTTGTCTTAACAAGAGCGGAATTGGCCCTCTAGGGTATAAAGGGGCCTTTGATCTGAAGTAGACCAAATGTCATTCTTTCTGATTAACATAATTTATTTTCCAATGGGAAAAATGCGAATTCTTGATATGTTGCTTTGTTATAATAATTAGAAAAAGACTGTGTAGCTGATTTTGCCTGCTGCAATCTCTGGAATATTCAGAGTTTTTCCTTTGAATACCTTTGTAATGAAGAAGAAAGTTTAAATATTTTCAAGTATGACTGGAGGTATCTATATCAGCCCAAATTCAGTGGAAATGAACAACAGTTACTCTTCCATTCAATTCAGCTCTTCATTTTTTCTTTCAGCAGCATTTACTGCAACCATTTAGTCTGCTTGAGTCAGTGGTAGGCATAAGGGAAACGGCACGAGGGAAACCAGGTGAGAGTGAGTCGCTACCCTGCAAGGAGGTCCCAGTCTTGGGGGGAGCCAAGCAGGACACAGAAGCTGCATTCTGACTGGGCAATGCTAAAGGTTACCACAATCTGGAAGTCAGATCAGGGAAGGCTCTCTGGAGGTGGTGACCTTGCGTCCAACCTGACCTGAGAGTCCTGAAAGGCCCTCTGTAGTGGCAAACCCACAGGCTGGCAAGGGAGGGAGGGTAAGTCTCCGAGCCCCCAGCAAATCTTTTCTCTTTCTTGTCTCTGGTCTCTCTCTGGTGTTCTCTCATGGCCTCACCTTTTCTGTAGTCACTCCTCTTGTAGCCATCTTCCGGTAGCCGCCTCCCACATCCCTGACCTCTAGGCTCAGGTGCACACACCACTCATGCCCACACACACACACCAGGTGCCCACAATCAGGCACGTGCCCACACTCCCAAGCACCTTCTGCATGAGCACAATCAAGGCCACAGGTGATAGCCACAGAGCCCCGTGATGCAAAAAGCCTGATCAAATCACTTACCCACCCCATGTATGCCTAGGTCTGTCTGCAGGAACAATTGCGTTTTATGATTTTAATAGTTTATAGACAATGGGATATAAAGTGGTTTGGGTTGCTCATTTGCCTGGCTCACTGTGGAAGGTTGCAGAAAGATTCAGAGTTGATTAAGAAGCAGTGGCATCACCTGAAGCAGAAGGACACCATCTCACCTTAAATGGAAATGGTACTGAAGTGATAAGAAGCTTATTTCACTGTCCTCAGGCCTGTTGATAAGAGGAGTTGCAAAAATGATCCAAACATTTGGTTATATTCATTTCATTGCTTCTCTGGCTCTAGAACAAAAAGGTCACACTATAATATGGGAAGGTCAGTATGGTCTCTTTAGAAAAGTCGGTTTGACTATTTGCAAATAAAACATCCTTTACCCACTTTTTGATATCATTATGATTTTAAAACTGCAGGAAGTGCTCTAAATCTGAATTTTTTGAACTATATAGGCTAGTTTCCACTGAACAAGTTTCCTTTGCTTCCATGTTCCCTTTCTATCCCCATTCAGTTGAACCTAAATCCCTTTCTGCTTGGATCAGGAGCCCATAACATGTAGTTTAAGCATGGGTATGAGATGTGAGTCATTCTCTGCTCTGGCTCCCTACTGTCCATGGAAAGTGAGGTTCCCAGCTACATAGCAATAGCACCTGGAGCTATTGATGGGTTTCATTGCTCAGGGGAAAGAGCCTTTTCTCTCACTGCAGAAGCCAAGCTCCAAGTTGACCCTTCATTGATCTCCACCCGCTGATAGTAATGTTCTTGTATAATCCCTTCTTGTACCAAGGTTGATATGTATAACCTTGGTTATACAGATGGTAAAAATGATGGTATGTCATTTCCAATCCTAGACCTGAAAGGCTGCAGCTTCCATTTTTGGTGCCGTCCCTGTCTCTGTCTCTTCCTCACTTATTCCCTCATGGCCAGAGGCTCTGCCATGAAGACACCGAGGCAGCCTAGGGGGACATCATGTGGTGAAAAAGAAGGCCTGCAAACCACTGTCTGAGTAAGCACGCTTGGAAGTAGCTCCTTCAACCCTCGCCCATCGTCAGCTGGCTGGATCAACCCCAGTCAACAGCTTGACCCTTCATAAGCAGCAGCTTCAGAGACCCTGAACCAAACTACTCAACTGAGTCTCTCTTGGATTCCTGGCCTCCAGAGACTTGACATAAGTCTGTTGCTAACCATCTTACCTCTGAGGATATTTGTTACACAGCAATACATATCCAGCACAATTTTCCTGAGAAAACAAGCAGTCATTCACTTAAATTTCAAGAGGACTTAGAGATTTAAAATTTGGAGAGCCAGGATAGTTCCTTAACATTTAATTTGAGAGTAAAGAGCATTAATGAGGATGAGCATTGATGAGCAGTAGAGCTGTTGCTCAGACACCTGGTGGGCACACCCCTCATCATGATTGAGAACCTGAAGAAAACTACGTGACTTACAGTTACTCTATCCCAGACTCTGAACTAGACACTCCAGTGATTTGGACCATGTTTCTTCATTCTGTGTAAACAATGAAATTCCATGCATTTCTTTCTCGCTTTCAACAGTGTTTCTGCAGTTTTAATGTGCATTAGATGATGGAGGGATCTTATTCAAATACAGATTCTGATTCAGTCCATCTGGGGTGGGGCTTGAAACTGTTTCTAATAAGCTCCCAGATGCTTCTGATGTGGTAGATCTAGAACCACACTAAGGAGCAAAGTTCTAAATCATTGTAATGGCTTCAGGACATTTCCCTCATTAGGAAACCTCCAACTAAAAATCCATACTTTCATCTCATTGCAAATGTCATCTCATCCATCTGCACCATTTGATTTCCAAACCCTCATTAGTACTTTATTTTTGTCAAATACAGGTCCAAGCTAAATATTACTTGACTCTTCCACTTTCATTGTTCTTACTTTTTCCTTAGGCCTTCCTTCCTGTCAGGAAAATATATCAAGTAACTGGACCCAATAGTACAAGTCTTCTCTTGCTACACTGAAAGGTTACCCTAAGTACACATTTCTGAGCCTTCTTCTCTCGATCTGCTTCTGTAATCTCTCATCTGCTCTGGTTAGCTAGTGCTAATCCAGGCACTTTTAAATCCTAACCTGTTATCCTCACAATGTCAGGTGAGATAAATACTAGTACAAATTTCATGAAGAAATTGTTGATTAGGGGCCTCCCTGGTGGCGCAGCGGTTGAGCGCTGAGCTGTGGAGCTGTCGGGCAGCAGCGATGTGAGTTTGACGCCCAGCCAGGGAGAATCCCACATGGCGTGGCAGACCTCTCCTGCCTCGCCCGCTGCTCTCCTCAGCAGTGTATTTCTGATCTGCCTGTTCTGCTCCCCGCTTTGTCTCTGGTGAAGCCTCTCGCCACTCCACACCTCTGGCCTGTACCCCAGCTTGTATCTATAAATAAATAAATCTTAAAAAAAAAAAATCGTTGATTAAAGTAGTGACCAGACATTCAAGCTACACTTTTCTCTGAAGCTTATCTTCTCTTCTCAGCCCCATGCCTACATATTTAAATATGCAACACTCATTCACCATTCACACCTCTCAGCTGAAACAGATTTACTATTTAGGAGCTTAATTTATGTAATTGTAAGAACTTCATCTTCAGTCCTCAGCAATCAGGGATGTTGCACATGTCAAGCACAGTTCCGTAATTTTAGCCAAATTTGGTTAACCTCCTGCGTTGTCAAAGGACAAGAATCTCTACTGAATCTCAAGAAACTTCACTTTTTTTTTTTGCTCTTCAGTGTACTTTTTTTTATTTAAATATATATTTTTATTGTTATTTATATCTTTTACATTTTGTATTCCCCTTGGGTAGCCCACCACCAATTCACCCGTGATCCATCTCCGTGGTCCCTTGTGTCCTTTCTACTCCATTTTGTGCCTTTATCCTCCCCCGGCGCCCCCCCCCCCCAGTGTCTCTCTCCTATTTGGTTTCCCTATAGCCCTGTTATAAGTGAAACCAGTCGATATTTTTCTCTTTCTTTCTGGCTTGTTTCGCTGAGTATCATCCCCTCTAATTCCATCCATGTCGCTGCAAATTGCATGTGTTTATCTTCTTTGAATGCTGAATAGTATTCCATTGTGTATATGTACCACATCTTTTTTTTTTTTTTT
>PVIJ01009513.1:0-21637 GCA_004024925.1 Scalopus aquaticus | reverse complement strand
AGGCCAGAGGCCCGGGGCAGCAAGAGGGCTCACCAGAGACAGAGTGGGGAGCAGAACAGGCAGATCAGAAATACACTGCTGAGGGGAGCAGCAGGCAAGGCAGGAGAGGTCTGCTGCGCCGTGTGGGATTCTCCCTGGCTGGGCGTCGAACTCGCGTCGCCGCTGCCGACAGCTCCACAGCGCAGCGCTTAACCGCTGCACCACCAGGGAGGCCCTTGTACCACATCTTCTTGAGCCAATCATCTATTTTTGGACATCTGGGTTGCTTCCATACCTTTGCTACTGTGAACGGTGCCGCAATGAACATACGGGCAAAAGAGACATTAACCAAAACAGACACCCTACCAACTGGGAAAAGATCTTTGCACACAATACATCTGATAAAGGACTGATAACAAAAATTTACAAGGAACTCACACAACTCAACAAAAACAAAGCCAACAACCCAGTCAAAAAATGGGCAGAAGAGCTAAAAAGGCACTTCTCCAAAGAAAAGCAAATGGCCAACAGATACATGAGAAAATGTTCAACATCACTTATAATCAAGGAAATGCGAATCAAAACACAATGAGATACCACCTCATACCTGTGAGGATGGCACACATTAAAAATACAGGCAACAACAAATGCTGGAAAGGATGTGGAGAAAAAGGAACACTGTGGGTGGGAATGTGAACTGGCCCAACCACTATGGAAAGCTGTATGGCGATTCCTCAAACTGCTCAACGTGGAGCTTCCATACGACCCAGCAATACCACTTTGGGAATCTACCAAAAGGACACAGAAACACTAATCCAAAAAGAAACTCCACTTTTAAATAGTTGGGGTGGGGGCAGGGAGAGGAGCTGATGAGAATGAAAAATTTTAAATACCTTAAAAATCCAAGGATATCTGTTTTACAATAATAATAATAATAATAATAATAATAATAATAATAATAAAAAACTAGCCGGCTACTGTGGATGGGACATTATGCAAAGGAGGGGGAGGAAAAGGGATCAGGGCAGGGGAGAGAAGAGCACAAGGGACTATGATGATGGTTCACTGGTGAATTGGGGTGGGAATTTTACAGGGAATACACAGTGACGTAAAAGATATGAACAAAAAATAAATATATAAAAAAAATCCAAGGATATGTTTCAGTGAACCCTGCCGCCACCACGAGTAAATATGTCTATGTATGCCCCACTTTTCAAGGCTCTTGTTACACTTCTTTTAGAAAAGACCTACATTAGCACCTGTTTTTTGCTGATCAAAAGAAATCCAAAGAGGAATTTCACTGTTATGACTAAAGCCAAAAAGCTAAACTGCATTCAGCGTTTCTGCTGCAGTAGCCAGAGGCAGCGCGCCCCAGGCGGAGCAGCACTGCCAAGCTCCTTCAGCAACAACTTTATACAATCTCATTCCTGCTTTTCTATATGTTGGTGCTAATTAGGCTTGTGTGTTATTTGGTATGATTAATAGGTTATTTGAGGGTTAAAAACGTCTTCCAGGGGCCTCCCCGGTGGCGCAGCGGTTAAGCGCTGCGCTGTGGAGCTGTCGGCAGCGGCGACGCGAGTTCGACGCCCAGCCGGGGAGAATCCCACATGGTGCGGCAGACCTCTCCTGCCTCGCCCGCTGCTCCCCTCAGCAGTGTATTTCTGATCTGCCTGTTCTGTTCCCCGCTCTGTCTCTGGTGAGCCCTCTCGCCGCCCCACGCCTCTGGCCTGTACCCCAGCTTGTATGTATAAAAATAAAAAAATAAATCTTTAAAAAAAAAAAAAAAAACGTCTTCCATACACCTTAAGGGTAACTGTTTCTTCTCTTACCCATTTCAGCTTATAGTCTCATAGGGGTGCTCGGCTTTTAGAAACCTCTCTCTGTCATCTCTCAGCTCTGCTTTCCCAGTAGGCTCTAGCGGTGCTGTGGTGAAATAGCTACCACAGTTCCAGACTCACAGTCTACTAACTTAGTGAAAAACAGAAAGGCATCTTTCTCAGTAATTCCCTCAAAGACCACATAATGGCTCCTGAGTGGACCAACTGATTCACTTCGGAGGATTCAGGCTGCCGATTAAGAGCAAGCACTCAGGAGTCAACTTTCTGAGTTTGTCATTTACTATCTTTATCACTTAACCCTTAGTTTATCATCTATAAAGTGGGAATATATCAGTACTCACAGTATTGTATTTAAAAAGGTTAATAAACTTCAAGCACCTAGAACAGTATCTGACTTACAGTAAATCTTCGATTAAGGGTTAGTTTCTTTCTTGTTCCCAATACTCATCACTGAACCTACTTCAGCCAGCTAAATCCGGAAAATACACTATTTTCCCATTCCAAACTAAAGATTTTCAGACTCCTAGAAGTGGAAGAATTGTAGTAGTTCACCATTTAGAAGTTTTTGTGACTAGAACAAGTTAGGTTCAAACAACTATCCTCATACTATAAGCTGTTACTTGATGGTGGTATGACAGAGATGTTCAGCTGTCCCCAAATAGGCATTCCCTCCTTCACCCTTGAATTTCTGCTAGCCACAGAGTCACCCATGACAAGGATTTCATTACCCACCCTCCCTTGCAGTGACCAAGTATCTGTGTTCTGAACAATGGGACAAAAGCAGATGTGGTTATGTTCAGCTTCTGGAAAGTACTCTTGAGAGGTATGTCCTCCTTGTTTTTCCTTCTTGCTAAATGGAATGCGAACAAAAGAACTGAGACTGGAAAACCCCTTGAGTCATCAGGACCACCACCCACAGAGTGTTGTGCAATTGTGAAAAAGGCCTGCCCTCCCCAAAGAAATTGGGGTCCAGGTGGTCCCTTTGTATGCATGCCTGAAAAGCTGATCATGGGCTTAATTTCAGCCCTTACTATTTCCATCTTATTTGAATTTTTAAACTTTTATGGTGTTTAAGTCGCTATTTTCATTTTTGTCAGCACTAAATTTGCAATATACTGGAAGCCCTGGATTTTACTCCTATTTTGACCCATACATCCCCCCTCATGCACCCACCAATGTCACGCTGCTTTTATTTAGTACTCCATTAATCAATCACCAAAAATGAATGTGACCTCTGCTCTATCATCACAGGTAATCTTGATCTCATCCTCTGCTCTAGTCGATGGTTTTTATCTCTTCACCATCGGGAACAGAGCTTCTGCCAGATTTGGCCTAATTAGGGTGAAAGGTGAAATCACAGTTTAAGAGAAAAATAGGCAACTTTCTTCTCTTAAAAGTACATTTCTTAAAAGTATGTTTCTGGAGGTTTGTCTTCCAGTTTGGGGACCAAGGAGCAAACTTTTGCCAAGTCCTCTTGCCTGATTAGGTCCATTTTATTACTTCTACCTGCAAGCGTAAGCAAACCACAGTGCCAGCATGCACAGGGCAGGTACATTACCGATTCTCAAGAGTTCCTCAGCCCTCGGTGGATTTTTACCAGCCTTGTAGTGCTGTCTCAGGGGAGCAGGCAAGCCTCCCAGACCCCTCACAGATCTCTGTTGCCCCTTCTCTGCACTTTTGCTCTTTCTCTGGCCTCTCTCTGGCATTCTGTCTCTACTGTCAGCGCTCTCACCTCAGAGTGACACCGTCCTTTTAACCCCTGCTCTAGGCACAGACATGAGCATGTACACAAGCACACACCTCCTGATCTCGGGACCCAGGTGTCCACAATCAAAGGCGCTCGTGCCCAGCACCCAGGCCTCTCCACCCCGGGCTATTGTGTGATAAAGCAAAAAACCCTGGTAACTTCATTCACCCTACACAAGCTTAAATTGGTCGATACTCCCATGCCCTTCATAGGCAATTCAGATAAAAGTGAGAAGTGACTTGGATTATAAAGTAGCCTGTGCTTAAGCTGTAAGTGCTCTTTTCTGATTTATCATTAGGTGAAAACTGAGTGGTAAAGAATTGTCTTTACCCTCTATTACACCACAAAACCTCAGCTAATATGTTCGGAATCCTCACAACTGAAGAGCAGACAGAATCTTCACTTTGATCCCTTTTCACTTCACCCAAAGTTAAGGCCATCTGATAATGGACATATTTACCTATTTTGGGCAGTAGTGCTGAATGCAGATGGCACTTTTCTGTTATGTTAGACAGCAACTAACTCATGGTTTAGCATTGACAGGGTCAGCTGCTCCAAATGGTGATTAAATTATGTCCAAAATAAGCAATTTCTGAAGCCTCAAATTTTTGGAAAATAATCCCAAGTTCAAGTATTACCTATTTTTTTAAAGATAATTTCTATTATGATTTCAACATCTCTGAGGTAGATGCACATATTTCCTTATTTTGTAATGTGGAAACACAAGCAGCAAAAAAATGGGCTGTCACGATTACACAGCTAGTTAATGAGAGAGCTAAATCTAATACCCAGATTTTTAGATATGTGCTTTGTTACTCACATTGGTTCACACTGCTCTATTTCCTGAAACTATTTCTTTGTAGCTCTGTCTCATCCAGCGTGAAGTGCTACATCTATCCAAGAGCAGTTCCATAATTTTGACTCTATGATGTGCCAAGTTGAGTGTTTGTTTTGGCCTTGGCAGCAGATGCCGATTATCTCCATTAATGCAAATAGCTCGCCAGTCCTCTAATCACTCTCCCTAATTGGTTCAGCTCCCTCAGGCTGTTGGCCACCATTCTTTCATAAGGTTTACATCATTTGGTAAGAATATTTGCAAGATTTCATTTACTTGATGAGCCAAACAATATTGTAAACCCACCTTTGGTTTTGGTTGAGTTGATAATCAGTTTTGAAGCTTTAAAATTACCAAGGGCAACTGTAGTATATTGTTTTTGAACAGCTGTACAAATAGTTTTCATATTTGGATTTAGGTTTTTACTTAATTCATAGAAAATAGCCCTGATAATTGTACTAGTTTGTATTTTAATGAAATTGTGCAAAACGTATTAAAGTCACACATAATACATTCAGTTTTGATATGGCATGTGATAACTGACTCACATATTCTTAACATTCTATTATCTTCTATGCAGTAACTTGTCTTTAAACTGGAAGGAGGGCCTTCCTGGCAGCCTAGAGGTTAGTCTCAGCTCTAGCACATCGGTGGAAGCTAGCTGAGTCGGATCCCAGCCAGGGAGCTTCCCACATCACGCAGCAGACCTTTCCTGTCTTGTCAGCTGCTCCCCTCAGCAGTGTATTTCAGTCGATCTGCCTGTTCTGCTCTCCTCGGCCTCTGGTGAATCCTCTGACCACACACCCTGCCCCCTGCCTGTACCTCTGGCCTAACCAAAAATAAAAATCTTGTAATAAAGAATAATTTTAAAATAAAATTTAAAAACTGGAGGGGAAAACTCAAGCCACTAGCTCTCATCACAAAGTCATACTAAAGATCAATTGACCTTAGATATTCTGTATCTTTTGCTTTCTTGATGAAACCAGAAAGCACATATTCCTTTGAAGTTCATGCAAAATTTTTTGATCCCTGACAGCATTATTCCTGCCATTACTGAGTTCCATGCCTATGGAATACATTTCTGGTATTGGGATATGTATTTGGAGAAATCAGTTCAAAGTGTTGAAGACAGCTCCCTCCAGGTAATTCCTCTATGTAGACAGAAAAATCATTGACTCTTAAAGGAATGTAACTCCAGCTGTGGACAAGATACTAGTAACTGATGGCTTTGAAGTTGTAAATATTACTCTTGAAACTAGCCTTTTATTCATGCATTACCCAAGAAATAAAATATGAATAGCCATAGCTGTAATAATAACAATCACTTCCCATCAAAGCTGTTTAAATTGGGCCTGATAAGACTGGCTCCAACTCAGTCAAGCGCATGTGGATTTAAAGCATAAAGTGTTCTCAAGAGATCTCTCTTCTAGGTAACAAGGCTGCTCTCTTCTGGGTAATGAGTTTTATATGCCTTGTCAAACTGTTTATGAATTAACTTAGTCAAAGCCAAAGAACCTTATTAAATTTTTTAAAAAGCCACATTCTAAATACATGCAGACCCGCCTACAATCTACAGGTTTGTCGCAGATAATTTTTGAAAACGGTACTATTACTGGCCTCAGTTTTTCATCCTATTTTATGACTTAACAGTTCACTTCCATCCAGGAAGACTTTCCCAACCTCCAACCCAAATTTGGAGACACTTTGTTGGCATATACTCTACTCTTCTGTTTGCCATTGAAGTGTCCTTAGGGATGTATTTATTCATGGTTATTGAGAATGTCTAGCACAAAGTTCAAACTGATTATGGAAAAACAAAAACAACTCCTGATTCTCTACAGAGTGACCACTGAAAATGTATTATGTGGCACCTCTTATGAAAAATGGAGACAAAGCTGTTATCTAACTCTCAAAAATGTCAGAGAGGAAAATGAAAAACTTTCATATTACAGAGATCTCAATCAAGTAGTACTCTAAAAGCACTGCAAAATTACTACTCAGAAAGGCTATGTGAGTGGTGGTGGAAGATGGGAATGAGGGTAGGGAAGGACAATATGACCTTAGGTGGTTCTTCACTGCCCCTGAAATAGTAAATGTACAATAGAACACCCGTAGAAAGTAAGGTTACTTTTTAGTGGTATAAGGAACAAAGTGGTATGTGAACAGCTCTACCACATACATTAAGAAGTCTATCACTGAGCCTCCCCGGTGGCGCAGCGGTTGAGCGCTGCACTGTGGAGCTGTCGGCAGCGGCGACGCGAGTTCGACGCCCGGCCGGGGAGAATCCCACATGGTGCAGCAGACCTCTCCTGCCTCGCCCACTGCTCCCCTCAGCAGTGCGCCTCTGACCTGCCTGTTCTGCTCCCCACTCTGTCTCTGGTGGACCCTCTCGCCGCCCCACGCCTCTGGCCTGTACCCCAGCTTGTATGTATAAATAAAATAAAAAAAAAATCTTAAAAAAAAAAAGAAGTCTATCACTTAGATATTTTTGAACAGCTCTTTTTCCAAAATGGTCTGTATAATCACTGTTAATTCGTAGTGAGGGGCAACGATACATTTATAGGTATAATCCCCAAACTTGAAAGGTCACCAAAATTCGACTTCCCCATTCTTCCCTTGCACCAATGTTAGCAAAGATATGGGAAGCAGGCTCAAGGAAATCATGACTTATCCGTGAATACTTACTTTAAGCAAGAATATTGGCTCTGCTTTGTATTACAGCCACATGTTCCACTTTTTCAACAACCTTGAAAAATAAATATTTGAACTACAATCTTCAATAAAGTCCCTCTACATTTGTTGTCAGTCTTAATCACCCTTTGCTTGTCTGCTTAGTGCCTTTAGCTCTTAGATGTTGCACCTGGAGATTCTTGCTTGCTTTATGATGTAGGTTTATATGCCCTTTAATTGAAAGCAAACCGCCTTAGATAATCCAGTGACAATGTTACAAGGTCCACTTTCCGTTAAAAGGCAAATAGAAATATTAGGCTGTTCTCTAAAATTAAGAAAAACACATAAAAATATAACGCAATCTCCCATACCACTTCTTTTATCAGAGATAAAGCCCCACAGCCTAAAATGCCTCTTTTGTGTATTTTCCCCGGCAGCAGTGGGGGAGCGCAAGGGACCGCAGTTCTCAATGACTAATCTTTTTCCATTGTATGACATTTCTGTCTAAAGAAAGACTTCAGGCATACAAGTATAAATATTATATTCTTGTTACTATGTCATCTTTAACCCTAAGTTTTGCTTAATATTCTGTTACTTGTTAAAACAATCAAATAAAAATGAATTATGGATGGGTGACATGAATATATACACTCAAGTAGCTTTTGTGAAGATTAAAGCGAGTTTGTAAAATCCAGGAAGAAAAGGTAGCTTCATGTTTTAAATAGCAGTGTGACAACTGATCAAGAGGAAGCAGCTGCTCGGGCCTCTGCCTGCATGACTGTGCATGACATGTGAATGGCGACCCCTGGAGTTGTTAACAGTGTACACAGCCTGAGCGCAGCTCTGTGTATAATAAGGCAAAGCATTCTTTTTCTAAAAGAGGAAAGGGGTATGCTGATGGAATTAATGCAACAAATGGTAAGTTATAGAATATACAAAAGTTCAAAACTTTGTCTCAAAAAAATTACTGAAACATTTTAGTTAACACCAAAAACTTTTAGACCATGGGGGACAAGTGGAAATTTTTTTCCAAGTACCTATCAATGGTTTTCAAATAATGCATGGAGAGAAAGCCTTCAATGTTAAATAGCTAACCTAGTATGAGGAAGGGACGGACACTCCTTTGGGAATACTATCTCCTACCCAAATTTCTTTGGTTTTAGACAAAAACCAATCAGGCTTAATGAAAGACAGTAGACAAATGGGTTCTATTTTGATTTTGTCAAGCAGCACTTCCTCGCCAAATAGTCTTGGCAGGCACATAGTAAGGCCTCAAAACATGGTTTTATTTTGACTATTATACAAATGTGCAGATGTACAAATTTGCCTACTATTTTATGGGCTTGCTGTTCTGCCTCCAATGTTGTGAGACCAAATCTGGGCAATGTGTATATTACCAAAAAGTTTTCTACCCAATCCAGTGCAGACTGAAAACAAAAAGCAAGATCCCCTTTATATTTTGTCATATTGATATGCAACATAGAACAGCATGTCACTAAGCAAACTTTCCAGTAACACTGGTAGACACTTTCTAAATGCTGATACCTTGAGATTAAGGAAGTTAAAGGGAATATAAACCTTTATGTGCAGTGTCCTCAAAATAGAACAGGACCCATCTTCGTGTAAATTAGAAAAAAAAAATTACTGGACTGTTTTTATGAGAAAGCAGTTCAGGATAAGAGAGTTTTGATACAGTGAATATGCATATCTTCTGCTTCAACCCTTTTGACCAGAGTGTGAAAAGTGAATAAAGACAGCAACATTTTTTAAAAAGTTAACTTATATTAAAAAATATTTGTTTATAAACAATTTTAATACTACAAAGTAGTATTTCAATACAAAGCAGTTCGAATATTAACTGTTCTTTAAACTGTTAAACTTTATTATAAATTAAAATTTCTTTACAAAAAAATTGCACATAATATTTGACCACTCTTAGGTTCTGATGCACTGGCATTTTGCAATAGTTTCTTTAATCTTCAAGTTAAACAGTCTCGGCAAGGAGTCCAGAATGTGGAAAGGGCAATAAACAACCCTGTTAGAGCATTCAAGTGCAACTAGCAGACTTGTGGCCATGGCAGTTACACTTTCCTTAAGATGGACTGCTTAAGTTTTAAATCCTGAAATGAAGAATCTCAAAAGGTTTAAAAAGGAAGAACTAAAAGGGACTGCCTGTTTTTTACTGTAAACACAGCCCTGGAAATTAAATCCCAAACAAGAATCTCTCAGGCATCAGAGAGTGTCAAGTGAATCAGGAATAGCACAACGTAAAGGAAAGGGGAAAAGTAAAAAATAAAAACAAAAACAAAGCAAAATTAAAATAAATGTCAGTCACTTTGAGGAACTATACTTACGTACATGATGTTATGAGAATCTGGCAGGGCCTAGAAGCAGGCCAAACAGGAAGTTCATTTATCCAACCGAAGAGGGTCATGTTCATTTCTTCCGGTTTTGAGGATAGGATATTGTAGGGGACTTGATATGATCAGTAATGCTTGTCTGTCTTACACAGACCTTAGCCAGGGATCAGCCTAATCTTGAAGGATCATTCAAATAATTTTGGCAATTATTATAAGGACTTAGAACTGACTGCACCCAGTGTTCAGTGATTCTTGCTTTCTGTTTTGTAACTGTTTAAATTTAAGAGCTCATTTAGGCTGACTCCAATCTCTTGGCACTTGGAAACTAGTTTTCTCAGGTTATCAGTTTTACCTCCTTCTGATGCTTCAAACAAGAGTTGCTGTAAAAGACAGGGAAGCATAGAAGTAAGACTTGGCTAGATTTATGGCATTACCACATCAATGGATATGGCACATGCAGAAAATTTATAGGAAAACTTCAAGATGAAATAAAAGATAAAAAGCATTACATCTTTCCACAGTGATGCACAAAGAGGTAACTTCTGTAAGGCTCTCTGATATAAACGATGGACCTATAAGATAGATATATACACAATTCCATCAGAAAACATGATGAAAGACACCTTCATAATCCTGACTATTTAAAGCATTGTACTCTGCAATACAGTAACATTCAAGACAAAATGACTATTTTCAGTTTTGGAGTTTCCAAACATTTATAGAATTCTTAGAATGCTAACTTCTATGCTTTTAAATCTTTTACATTAAGAGGCTAACATAAGGGACAGAATAGCTCTTAAAAAAAATGACCCATCTGATACTCAATTATGGCTTACCTCTCTTTGCCCCTTTAGAACAATCTCAGCAGCAATGGCTCTAAGGGAAAAAAGGAATATAGAAAAGGGAAAAGAAAATTTATACATCTCTGAACAAAAACAGGTACTGGCAGAATACTGACTGTGGGAATCTGAGTACAAAACTTCCTGAAAGTAACAGGCTAAACTTCCAAGGAGGGTAACCTATAGTGAAAAGAAAAATTCAACAATTTTTATCAACTATACAAGAATGAAGTAGATCAGTGTTTGAACATAAATAACTTTCATGGAAAAACAGCATAGTTACCAGTAAAAAAAAAAAAAAATGTCTGTCACTAACACCTTTGAAACAAAGGAGAAATCAGACCACAGCAGGGGGAAATCCCCCATTTCAAAAGTGATGGTCTTATTATGTGTATAACAGATTTGTTTGATAACAATATTGTTACCTAAATATTCTCCTTCAAGGAAATTAAAATTTTATCCATTTTGCTTTTAGAGGCACTCCCTCATTCTTGGTATGAAAGCTCAGAAAGTGCCAAAAACAAATCTAAACTACAGTAGAGACTGATCCGGGGGAAGAGGGGAGGTAGTCATTTCAGATTTACCTGTCTGGAGCAAACCTTATAAATAAAAGCAATAGCTATAAAAACATGTACATGATTGTTGCATTACATTTTCCAGGTGGCCAGGCATGTTGGGATATTATATGTAAACATCTTGGCTTGAAGTTTCAGAATCTGAACATTGCTTTCTTCCCATTCATGCTGAAGTAGCCTGTAAAGTACATTCAGGAAAATGAACAAAGCATTGCAAGTGTAGGGGACCCCAAGTGTGCTCTATGAGCAGAATGTTTGATGAGGTAGAATTTTTGGTCAAATTCCATCAAGGTTATTCAGTATTTGTACAATGACTCTTATAAAAATCACCCTCAGACAGGTCAAAGCAGCAGGAGATCAAGTCAAGACCCACGTCATCTTCAACAAACTAAAATAAGGTCTATGTAGTCCGCTAGAAAACTAAAGCATTCTCTCCAAGTTATAGCCTATGGGTCAGTCCCTTTCCCCCAATTTTCTAAAATAATGATTTGCTGTATTAATACCAATTCCTGGCATTTTTCTTTATTAAACAGTATACTTAATTCCTAGCTAAATGTTAAGTACAGTGGCTAGTTATTAAGTTTTTTTTTCGGGTGGGGCAGGGTAAAGATGACCACAAGAAAGTAAGAAGTAACAAAACGTGTTTTGAGACTTTACCAACAAAACCAACAAGCCATCTTGAAATATAGGTATTATCATAAAAGAAAACTATTCAAAACGTGAGCTCATTTACATTTCATGTGTTTTACACCAAGGTGATATTTTATAATACAAATTTCTGTAAGGAGGGTCTACAGATTAGCATGCTTACTAAGAAATTTTTATTTAAAACACTATAGCTCTGTTTCTTTTCTCCTTAATAAACTTTCCTTACATTTATTTCTCTAAACAAACAAATAAATAAACAAACTAACACTATGGCCATTTTTGTCACAGACTTAGGCCCTTGAATATGTTCAATCTCTTACATGTTTCCCCATTTACATGTCAAGTGGAATGTAAATATCAATACTTTCAAGACACAAGGGAATATTTGATAAATATTTTGTGCACCTTATGATCCATAAATCAAACTTGGAAACTGTAAGATACAACTGGTACAATGGGGATGACTGCACAAGTAAAAGCCAAAGAATTATTATGCAGGGTAACTTTTTTAATTCAAAAAGCACAGTTCTTGGAGTGAAATAAGTTTACTCTATCAAAATAGAAACACTAGAAAGAAATGCTTACTTAGGTATTATCATTGAATGCATGAACACGTACCTAAACACATGTTTCTCAAATGTGGTTTGAGGGCCCAAGTTCAGAACTCTGCATTTTAAATAAGCATCCCACAAGAATCTAATGCAGGCTAATATTTAGAGCTACTGACTTCTATCAAAACAAGTCATAGTAACCAAAAGTATGTACAGGTTGGCTGTTACCTCTGTGACTTAAAAAAGCTCCTAAGTAAGACTCCTTTGCCATGAAATTTATACTGCTTACAAGGTATATGGCTAAGGATAGTGGGTGCTGAAGCAAAACAGATAAACTTTACTTCAATTATATGCCCCCTTATAATCTGCACAGCTTTCTATACTGACTTTTACATAACGAGCTATATATTGCTTAATAACTGACATTAAAAGTAACATATCAGTGAGGAAATAGTGGAAAGAACAGACTTGTTCCTACTAACTTTACAAGAATGATTTTAAAGGAAGTGCCTATACTAAATGTCAAGCTAAGAACCAAAAGAAATTTGTTTTTTCTTACCTCAGTGCAAGTCCAGAATTAGTTGGCATAATTGAGCAAAACCGTTCCAAGGTTTTGGAATGCTGGGTCTTTGGAACACAACTCAAATAAAAGAAAATAACCTGTGGGGAGGGGGAGGGAATAAATGCACAAAAATGTAAAAACCAATAACCTATGTGTTTTAATGAGAAAAATCAAATGGACTTTAAGACATGAATGTATAAACTAGAATAATGCATGATGCTGTGAGTTACAGTCCTACCATTAATTATATTAGTGACTTTCCAAATATGAATTAGAAAAATATGGTCTAATGATGAGAGTCATGGACTAAGAACACTGACAAGAAGCCAGAGGTCCAGGGTTTCATTCCTGAGTCTACCTTTACTTGCTGTATAGCTGGGCAAATCATAGGGCTAATAATACCTGCCACATCTTGCTCATGGAATGCCCGTGTATAAATGACTTAATGTCCATAAAGAGGTTTGAGGTCCTGGGATAAAGAATGGCATAGAGGTACAAAGCATAGTAACTGGTTATCCCAATTATCACAAAACAACCCCACCAAAAAAAAAAAAAAAAAAAAAAACCTGTATATTTTAGTCTACACTAAGCTTTATCAGAGCTTTAAGGGGTCTTTGAAAACAAAATCTTTGCTTCACTGCCTCTAAGGTAACTTATAATAAATACAGCATTAGTCAGATTCTACTTCTAAAATTCTAAACTACATCTGATTTCATGCCTATCTTTCCAATGTCCTATCTATAGCTACATTTGCTTCAAAGAACATTAACAAAATGTGCAACTATATACTACATAAGCTCATTCTTATTTTCCAGTTAACATGTATTGAACCTTAATGTCCCTTCAATTTCACTTCAATGTTAAATTTTCCAAAGAACAATAATCAATATGCACATTTTAACTGAACCTTAAAAGGCTGTTTCCAAAGTTTGAAAAGTAGGAAATATGGTCAAAAATAACAGTAGCTACAAGGAAAGTAGTCCTAGAGAAAAGCTCTCTTGATATAAAAATAAGTTTTGTTATCTTTTTAAAGTTCTCTTGCTTAGTACAAACATCTAAAGAAAAAAATTTTAAGTTCTTACCCTATTATGAAATTCATAGTTGGACCAGTAATCAGCACTGCTAAAAGGAATGGGGTATCGGGCAGGGACTGTAACCAAACATCTATTCACTAAGTCAGTAAAAAATTTGAATTCTTGGACTTTGTTTCTGGATCCAGCAGCTCTATTATTGGCAAAGACAAGGTAACTGCCAAAAGAAAAATATTGTAATATAGAACAATTAAATCAATAATTCTCTCACCGAGAAAGCCAAGTGCCTTTTCCCCACCATATTCCCCTATTCCAAACCCCATTCTTAATAAGAGCAAATAAACTTACTCCATCCAGATCTTCTGCACTATATCAGATCTCATGGTCACTCCTAGTGCAGCCTCATAGGCCTCCACTGTCTCTTTAATATTTGATTGAAGAGGATGACAAAGGCTGTTTTAAAAAATGAAGGAAAGTATTGTAGGCCTACAGTTCAATTTTAATCAGGTAAAATTGTTGAAGTATATTTTAAACCTCTCAAATAGTATTATAATAGAATCCTTTATTTTTTTTTCTTTACTATGTAAAACCTTAGCATGCCTTCAATTTTGCTTCAATGGCTAATATCAAGTCAATTTTAACACTGTGTAATTCAGTAATAAATAACCAATGCCAAGTCAAGTATGTAGCATTTCTCTCCATAGCAGATGATGTCTCACCAGTAAATCAGCCACAAATAAGGAATTTGGTGGTTAAACATCTCATCATCAAAATTTTCTTTACATAAATGGGCTGGAATGTCAAGTGGTCCTGGGATATTTAAGAGATACCTAGAAAAAATTATCGGTTGAAATTATAACTATGCACACATGGATTGCTAATACATGCGAATACTTTTTTTAAAAAAAAAATCACATTTCAACTTAAATTTCCTCAAAATATTTTTAAAAAGTAATGAGACTTTGTTTCCATCTATCTACTATACCACTTTGTTCCCATCTCTAGCATCACATATTTATTCTAAACTTTGATTTTATATTCCTCTTCCTAAGTAAATGTTTTTTAAAGATTTATTTATTTATGCATACAAGCTGGGGTGCAGGCCAGAGGTGTGGGGCGGTGAGAGGGTTCACCAGAGACAGAGTGGGGAGCAGCACAGGCAGACTGACTAAAATACACTGCTAAGGGGAGCAGCGGGCAATGGAGGAGAGGTCTGCAGCGCCATGTGGGAATCTCTCCGGCCAGGCCTCGAACTCACGTCGACGCTGCCAACAGCTCCATAGCACAGTGCTTAATTAACCACTGTGCCACCAGAGAGGCCCCCTAAGTGAAATTTTTATTCTAGCCCCCAAATTAAACAAATCACCATAATCATCTAAGCCTAATTAAAAAAGAACAAATTAGATGACTCATCTAAAACTTCCCCACAGTCTTGTACTGTTTTATAAAACAAAAGTTCAAGAGTTACCTGATATCTGTAAACAATCTCTCACATACACAGAGACATACACATCACTATAGGTTTAATTTTAGACATGATATCATTGTGTAGTGTTTAACCTATTGATCTATAAAGTACTTATGAAAAAGAGGACCATTATCAAATAAGATTGGGAAATACTGCAAATTGTACCCTCCTCTTGAAAAGACACATATGAGGATATTAAAGTCTCTAAGAAGGTTGATTGTTTCTAAGATCTATTTAACTTTGGCTAATTCAGTCCCCTCCAGCCTCAAATATATTTGAATTTGTGTCTATATAATATTTGCCAACATCTTCAGGAATGATACTTTTAAAGGAAATACATTAATGGCAACAATGACAACTGAATTTTATTGGAATCTACTGTGGTGGTTTCTTATTGCTATTAGAATAATCCACAGCAAAGCAAATAAAGGCAGTAAATACAGAGTTCCACCTAAGGTATTGAGAAAGTGATAGTTGAGAAAAAAATTCTCTAAAGCTTCTTACTCAACAAAACACTAAAAGGTGTATTATTTACATCCACCTTTAGATCACAAGTCAAATTAAATCATTTCCTAAAAATCTAATGAGATTATCTGAGGATAATTCATTGCTATATCATGAAAGGCTATAATTAACAATGTAAAAGCAAAATGAGTCACCATTATATATAAACCTTCCTCTGTAGTGTCTTTAATCTAAAAACACTTAGAATGTAAAGTATTTTACATCTTCTTTCCATTTTTATTAAATTACATTAGTCATAATAGTTCTATCGAGAGGATGTTTAGGTATTTTTTTTAATCTCCTGAAAATGTAACCCACAAAAAAAAAGTATGTCCTTTTCACTGAACTGTATTATCTTTCATTTCTCTACAAGCTAAGAGTTCTACAAACTTACCGAAACAGATCCAAGTTACTGTATTTCTCAAACCCAGGTTTAAAGAAGGATGCAATAAATTTCCGCAAAAATGGAAGAAGATTATCTCCTCGGTTCTATTTTAAAAAGAGGGGAAGAGGGTATCTATTAAGTTTACAGTGTTTAAAACTTTTCAAAGGAGGAAAAGGCCTCCCCACCCATAGCTATGCTGATCAGACTGTTACCTGAGTTGACAGAGGTAGAGATAACTTCATAATTTGATCTCTAGATTCAACTAAGCATTAAACAGTTTAACACCCAATATACCATAGGTTTAACTTTCATCCACCAATTATCAAATTCCTATCACACCTTTGGGACTGTGCTACGTGTTAGGGCTCTACATAGGAATACAACATGGTCTGGGCCCTCAAGGGGTTCTTAGTATGGTAAATAAAGCAGATATTAACAAAATTAAAAAGCAATGTAATAAGTGCAATGGTAGAACTATATACACAGGTATGATGGCAGAGAGAGAAAGAATACCTAACACAGTTTGCAAAGGGTGAAAGGACCATGAAAACCTCCTGTAGCAGCTGAGGCCTTAAACATTTTAAAAGATGAATAAAAAAAAATATGAAACACAAAATCTAAGAACTATGGGTAGTATTACCTCCAAGATGAAGAATTTGCATGTATTATAAAAAATCTCTGCATTCTGAGGATTTTTTTCAAATGCAGTAAGCCACACTGACTTGGCTTTGTCATGCTGATTTGTTTGCAGATATAAAGCAACAAGGGCTTCCAACAACTGGCAGTTCATGGGGCAGGATTCCAATAAACATTTACAAAGCTCCATTGCAGCCTCATACCTTCACAAGTTAAAAAAAAAAAAATCTAAATACATGAAAAGATAAATTTTTAAAACAAGGTTAATGGCTTGTCAATTAAGTTTTACCTTTCCAGAAGCTGGTGCAGAGCAATCATGTTTGTGTAAAGTGGAACACAGACCTCTACTCTTTCCTCAACAGTCAGGCTCTCATCTGTGCAAGCTTTTACTGCATCTATTAAAATACATAATAGTAACATAAATTAAACAGAAGGAATTTCTTGACTGTGCTATTTAAACTCTTAGAAGATCAATGAGAAAAGATGGCTATCCTTCTGCTTGACCATCACTTTCCTTTACTGAAAAGGAGTTCACTTTTACACAAAGGAAGTATTTCAGGTATTCTAAATTCCTAAAATTCAATCATGTACCCTCACTTTTCTGGTAAGAAATCATTCAACATGAGCCTTAACATCTATTGATGTTTTCACTTAGTGTCTCTGCATTTATCCAAACTCTATTAAACTCATCTCAAAATAGAATTCAATGAATCTTTTCATCTTTCTCTGAACCACTTTCAAAAGATGACTTGCTCTGCTGTTCTTTAGTCATTTCAATGTCTCCCCTAATCTAGATCCTCTCCTCACTGCCTTCACACTTTCCCCCCTTGTGAAAACTCCTTTACTTGATTTCACTGCTTCTTGTAGAAGGGTACACTGTTTTACAATGGACACTTCCTCCTTGCTCAATTTATAGTATGATTTCCCAGATTTGTGGAGTCTGAAACTACCCACTGAAGTTCACTTAAAAGGATTCACAGCTAACCAAACCTATAAATTACACTCTATACCCCCTTATCTGATTAGGATTTGATAATGTTCTCCTCCTCCTCCTAATTTCTTCTTGCCTGTTTCCAAGAGATTATATATCTCTTCTTGGTTTCATTCACTGACTCCATTCTCCCTTTTACCCCTTTACTGCTATTTTCACTCTTACATCTTCATTTTCTCTGAGAAAATGGCTTACAGTTTCAAATACTGAATAACTTACTGTGAGAGCATATTAAAAACTATAAAGAATTGTGTAATATAATAACTTCTGTGTTAGTGACTTTCTAATCCATTTCTCTAACCAAAATTATCCACTTAAGATCTACCCTATTTCCATCTCCAAACAAGAATTTCCACTTGGATGACCCATTACTATTCACAAATATCATTTCTACTATCCAAAATTGGTCTTTAAACTTTACCAGTTTTCTAGTAATGACAACTTCCATTTCCCATGTCAAAAACATGAAATAATCTTTGACTATTCTATCTCTTCTTTCCTGACATTTAATCTGTCCCCTACAGCTCTAACTGATAACTTCAAATGTCTCTAATAAGCGCTCTTTCCCAGGTTATTTTGTGTATACCTCAGTTGTGGCGATCAGCTTTTCTCTGGTTTTCCTACTTCTGGAATCATTTCTCTTCAAAACTATTCCTTCTTTCCTAGAGAGCCTCCACTACGAGCAAGTCTACCTCACTTAAAATGTTCTTGAAATTCTGGTATCATTCCACTTATCAAGCTTAATTTCTACTATTCTCCAGCACTTAACTCTTACTTTAGTAAGAATTCTCCCTTTTCCTAATCTCCTTTCAATCCAATGCAAATTCCTACCTACTTGTTGCTTTTTGTTTACTTAGCTCCCCTACCAAAAATTTACTTCTTCCTTTCTTCACTGATTTATTCAACATTTACAAAGCACTTAGTACACTGCCAGGTATTCTAGACCCTTGGGAAATCCAGAAAAAAGTAAGCAATATGGATCCCATCTTTGAGGCAGCTGACTATGTCACATCACACTTAAGCTTCAAAAAGCCTAGCCCCGAAGTCACAATTCTTCCATGAAGACTTCCTCAATCATGACAACCTACAATAACCATTTTTCCCTTTTGGTATAGGGCCTATACCATCTAAATCCATAAATCACATATCCTAGTCTCTTCAGTAAGCACAGATTTAGACTATATACTAATATAGTTACATGACCTTGTATTATTTAATAATTATATCAAATGTATATATTGTATCTTCTCATCAGGCTACATACTTCTTATTAGAAAGGAACTCCCTTTATACCTTGTGTTTCTCAGCAGACACCTGGTAGCAATCAAACTCACTGAATGACAGACAAAATATTGTGTGAAAAGATACAATCTTTTAAACCTTCACTTTAATGGAGTACTTTAAAAAAAGAAATACCTGATTGTCTGATTCAATCAACTTACTGAATTTATATAATCTGTATTATCTAGCTATTTACCCGTAATTAGATATCCTTTGCCATAATTAGAAAAGCAAATTATGTAACGTAGTACAGATCTTGCCAAAGCTCATCTTCTCTGATTCAATCCTAAATCTTTTAAATGAACATTTATATAAAAGTGAGAAACTACAACTTGCATTATATGAATATAAATTTGTTCTATTTAATTATAAAAAAAATCACGATTATCTAATGTTCTCATAATTCATAAACATTTATACTTACCTTCAAAAACTGCTAACAACATGTCAGGATTAGTCTTTACATCCTCAACTGCTTGCCATGGCATTACAAATGGTTCTGTATTAACAATTCTTGAAGGATTGGCATTAGATGGATCATAAAATTTTGAAGGAAGAATGTTGAATTCAATAAGATGGATGTAAGCTAGCCATGCCAAACATCGATCACTTATTTTAAGGTACTCAGCTACTATTCCATCCTCAGCCAATTTCAATGCATTCTAGGAAAAAGGAAAAATTAATCTGAAAGTGTTTTTTAAAAATGTTGATTTCAATTCCAAATAAGATTCTAATGAAAAGGCTAAGACGAATTAAGTGTGGCATTTCTCTTAAGGAGCTCTTAAATACCTAAGTCAAAATTTTTATAGTCACCATTTTTTAAATTAATGTGAACAGCAGATTAACAATTTTTACTAAAGTTTGATATAATAAATGAAAAAAGATTTGTACATATTAAGTGCTTTGATATTCAAAATCTAGTAAAACAAAACAAAAACCTACACAGATTTTCACTATGGACTTTTTTCTCCCTTATGGTTTGAATCCTCAAGTATATTCTGATGGGTTCTTCCCACGTTATTCTCATTTAAACCTCATATATAGCCTAAAGATATTATCCCCACTAAGTAAGTGAAGACAGAGTCATAAACTTACCCAACATCACAGAGTTTAGTAGTAAGTTGCAGAACAAGGATCCAAATGCAAAGCCTGCACTCTTATCATTAAACAGTGTTACTTGTAATGCTTTAGAGCTTTTACAGATTCTCTACAAAATGTAATCAAATGCTGTAATAAATGTTTACCTGTAAAATTGCAAGTGCACTTTGGCATCTTCCAGTAAATATGTGCAGCTGAACTCTAAACAAAAGTGCCTCTAAAAGCTGAAAGGACAGAATATCTGATGTTTCCCGCTTGGCTGCTTGCATCAGAAACTCGACCATTCTCTCACATACATAATCCTTTTCTTCAAAGGTGCTTTCTAGATGTAGAAACTGCCCAAAAGGGTTTCATATAATTAATCCTACTTCATAAGAATAAGCTGTAAAGCTATAGAATTTGTACTTTTCATTAAGATACTGTATATTAAACTTTCAGTTTCTACAAAAAAGGTTATTATAAAAATGTATACAGTCATCTGCTAGTACTATAACACAGATTTCCCCTTGTAGTACATGTTAGAAAGTAGAATTGGGTGTAAGGTAGAGCAATACAGATGTACTCTCAAAATTATCACCGAAGCAATTTCATTTCCCCTCTCCTCAAATTCATAGATAAATGGCAGCAAGACCACAAAAGATCTGCAAAAGTTCACATCACAGACTATTTGCACAGCAAGTAGATTATTATTTTAAGTTTAAGCCAGACAGGAAATTACCCCATTCTAAGATTGAGGAAGAGCCTATTTTTTTACCATATCTTCATTATTTTTACAAGGTTCCATTATCGGTGGAATTATAGATTATTTCCATAAATAATGACGACAAATAGTAAGATCAAAATATTCATAAAAATGTCACACAAAGCCTAAGACATTTTTAAAAACTTTTTCAACATTTTTATAAAAAATTCACTTAAATTTGCCCAAACTAAAACTATAATAGGTAAACAAGTTTATTTTACTCATCATGAAAGTTAACAACAAAAAATTCACCTCTTCACTAAATTATTTTCTACTTGTTTTAGTCTAAATCAATCCTGAGCCAGAGATACGGTTTTAAGATTACTAGACCCTGAAAGTAAGTTTATTATAGCTATATGCAGATAAAGCATATGATTATGTTACATCTTACATTTAAGATGACCCCCAAAATAATGAAAACACACACACATATACACTAAACTTTATGATCTTTTCTACTCACAGTCCAAAAACTTTGATAATCAGGAGCATATTCAACAGCTGTTTCACACATTTCCTGTACCTCCTCCTTGGTTCCTCTTTTTGAGAACAATCTGAGATAATGACACCATATTTCTGGATTGTCTTTGTTGTTTTCCAAAGCTCGAGCCAGAACATTTAATGCAGAATCCAAGGACTGTGACCCTACCCTAGATGTTTAAAAGAAAAACAGAGTGTCTTTTAATAAATGCTCTTAAACCCGTATGTTCATTGCAGCACTGTTCACAATAGCAAAGGTATGGAAGCAACCCAGATGTCCAAAAATAGATGACTGGATCCAGAAGATGTGGTACATATACACAATGGAGTACTATTCAGCATGGAAAGAAGATAAACACATGCAATTTGCAGCGACATGGATGGAATTAGAGGGGATCATACTCAGTGAAATAAGCC
>PVIJ01009512.1:0-66376 GCA_004024925.1 Scalopus aquaticus | reverse complement strand
GTGCGGCCGCGGGGCCTCCCCCTCCCCTTGCGCTGCTCTCCCCGGCACCCCGCCCCTGCCGAGCGCGGAGCGGCTGGGAGAGCAGGGCGCCGGCCGGCTGGCCATGGCGCGGGCGGCGGGCGCGCGGGGTGGGCCGGGGCGGTGCGGGCGCGGGCGGTGCGGGCGGTGCGGGCGGGGCGCGCTGCTGGCCTGCGCCGCGTGGACGGCGGGCTGGGTGCTGGCGGCCGCGCTGCTGCTCCGCGCACACCCCGGGGTGCTCTCCGCGCGCTGCACCGACGAGAGGAGCCGGAGCATCCTGGCCGCGCTGGTAGGTACCAACCACCGCCCTGTCCCGCGCCGCGCGTCCCGGTGCCGGGGGTGAGACGCCCCCCGGGGACCACGGGCGCCGCGGCACTTGGCACGGCCTGGCACCCACGGTGGGAGGCGGGTCCGGACGCGCGGTGTGGAATGCAGCCGCGCACGACCCGCTTTCCCGAGTGGGAACCCTGCCCTCGGGTCCTCAGTGGGCGCGCGGGGGTGCCTCCCCCGTATAGCCCCAGTTGGTCCTTTGTCCCAAGATAGTCTGCCTGCCCCACCGCTCTTCCGCGCCCCTGAACCGTGCTGCAGAAGAAAGTTTGCGGGTCTGCTCCCAGGTCCAGGCTGCCCCTCGGCGCTGGGTCCCATCCAGAGTCGCGCGGGGGCGGGGAGGGCTCGAATGAGGCCAGCGCCGGCGGGTGAGGGCTGCGACTGTGGGGACCACGACCAAGCCTCTGGGGTCCCCCGTTTTTCCATCCCTTGCTCGGCAGCGGCCTGTGATTCCCATCTGGGCAGCACCTCGCTGCCCCCGACGCTGACAGCTCGAAGGCCGCTGCTCCCCTTTGCCCCCAATTCCAGCTTTCCCAGGTGCGGGCTGAGGGAGCCCGGGAAGAGGTACCCCAGAGCCGAGCGGGTGTGAGGCAGCGTGGCAGAGACCCAGATGGACCCCAGTCCTGGGGAGGTGGGGAGGGGGACAGTTGTCTCAAAACCGGGAGAATGGGAAGTCTCCTTAGTTGGGCCCGGCAATTAGGGAGAAAAAGAAACTCCCAGGCGTTTGCAGACGCTGCTCTGGGCCGCAGCTGCTTGCTGTAGATTGCAAACGTGGCTGCGTTTGGGTCCTAAGATGATGCGCATTAGATTTGCATAAAGGTAGGTGTCCCTCAGAGGGAATCCAAGCAAGGCAAAGAAAGCAGCTGTTGTTAAGTTGACTTTTTAAGTGATTATGCTATCCCCTAACAGCGACCATCTAAGTATTTGGTTTGAAAAGTGATCTGTTTTCTAAGAAATCCTCAAGAAATGCATGGAAAGTTTTCTCCCCAATTGCTTACATATGGGTGTGCCTTTTGAGATTGTAGGTTTTCAATACGTGGTGGCATTAAGGTTTAAAGGAATTTTTTTAGCTAATAAGAATGAGTGAAACATATATGCCAAACCCAGTCATTTCTTCCTAATTAACTCTGACATATGTCAACAGGAATTGACTATAATATCGCAACACACTCACCACCGGCTCCGTCCATCCTTCTCATTTGTCTGTCTTCTACCATCTCTCAATCTGTCCGCTGTGACACTAAAGTCCTTTCAAGCTTTCTTGATGTCGCAGTGCCCATGCACCTTCTCTGTGGCCCATCCAGAAGTCCCTTTCACCTGCAGCGATTGGGAGAATTGATTTACCAATGACAGTAGATAAAAATATATTTACTATGGTAAAGAAAACTTAATTCCAGGATGCAATTCCAATTTACAAAATAATTTAACAATCTCTTAGATTAGAAAGAATGGCCCTCATTTTTCATTTACTGACCACTGGTTAAGTGGGGAAAGACCTAACAGAAATTAAATAGCCCGATGTAATTAAGTAATGGTTCATCATGCCTCCCCCAGCACCCCAGGTTACTAACACAGGGGCCCCTTTGGCCTGATAGGAGAAAGCTCTAATAGTCCCTGTTGGCAAAAGCATCACTGGAACAACTGCGTCTGTCTGTCTGTCTGTCTGCCTGTCTGCTTGCTTGTCTAAAGTTCATCTAATGTTGCTTTGGACACCCCATTTGAGCTGTTATTTCTCACTCAAGCTCAGGAGGGGCTTCCTCCCTCCCTCCCCTGCACTCTGGTTTGCTGAGTTGCTCCCAGGCAGCTCCCGGCTCACTCTTTCCCAGTCTCGAGCTAGGAGGCAGCGTGACCACCACCCCTGGCTGCCCAGCCCCGCCTGCTGGCCCAGATGCAGCAAGGCTGGCACGGCGGCCCCTGGGCCGCAGCTGAATCGAGCCTCTGTCTCCCGGCTCCCCCTGCTCTTTTCAATTCATCCCGCCTGGCTTTCATCCCTCGTAATAAAAACGGGCTGTTATTTTTCTGACTGGCCTCCAGACTCATTAGCTTTCACACTGAATACGGGAGCACAGACGACACAATGGCAGCCCCACAATAGCAACCCCGCCAAAGAGAGCCAGAGGCCCGGGGAGGGGTGCTGGACACTCGTTAGCCTGCCCAGGCCCTCCAGCGGCCACTGCATGACTGGCCCACCAGGCGGGGTCTGGGTGGAGGTGAGGAGCTGGGGGTCAGCTCAGCAGGTGCCCCTGCCCACCAGCCACCTGAGGGCGCCCCTCACCCTCCGTGGCTGGAGAAGAACCAGCTGGAATAGCTCCAAAAGTGGAGCCCTGGGCCTCTGAGCTTTGGATTTTTCTAGCCAGAGGGTGGCGCTTCACTAAGGCTTCCAGGCACATCCTGCAGCCTCGCCTCTGTCTCCCTGCCCTCGGCTCCTCTGGGTGGTTTCTAGAGCTGCTTTTCCAGCAAATGCGGCAGGAGGCATGCCTGGGAGAGCTCCTGGCGGGTGAGTTATGGCCTGGCTCTCTGCTCCGCAGCAGGCGACGCGGGCGCGCCTGCCAGCTCTCTGATCAGGCGCAGTGCCCACGGCCTCCCCAGAGCCTTTTATCGTCTCCTGACACCCTGAGTGTCGTCCCTGCTCTGCAGATGGCAAAACCGAGCCCACAAGGAAAGGTACCACAGTGTGGTGTGGGGAGGGCCGCGCTGCTGCAGCGAGACCCCGAGGCGGTCGGTGGCTTCTCCTCGTGAAGACCCTCGGAACCACAGGGAAGCAGGCCCTTCCTGGCACCGTCAGCGCCCCACCAAAATATTCCCTCAGACTCTGTTATTCCGAAGACTGAACTCCCTCTGGACTTGTTAGGTCTGGTGTGATTCAATTTAGCAGCTTCCTCTGGGGACTCGTCACTAACAGGCAGGCTCATGTCTTTGCTGGGACAGAAACCTGAGGCCCCGGGGACGAGCCTCACGCTGGGCCGGTTTTGTGTTTTCCTGAGGCTCCGGCCCTGTCCTAGCTGGGTCTCCCCGTGCCCGAGGGCCAGGCCCGGGTTGGACGGGCTCAGGACACGGAGACTGTGGCAGAGACCGCGCCAGGGGACCAGCCCCACCTGGCAGTGAAGGCTGCTGACTAGAACTTAAAAACAAAACAGGCACGGAAGCGCCTGGGCCTGCCTGGGACCCCGGGGCGGGGCCTCAGGCTAGGGGGGCAGATTTTGTGGAGGCCTGAGGACCCCGACACAACTGAGGTCTGTCCTCAATGGTCAGGGCTGGGCTGTGCCTGCGTGCAGTCCACAGGGGCCCAGGCTCCCTGAGGCAACTCACTTAAGAGCATGAGTCAACGCCCAGGACACTCCGTCTGCACATGGGGTTTTCTTCCCAGTTAATTTTTGAAGATTGATTTATGCATAGGAGAACTAGGGTGTAGGCAAGAGGTGTGGGGGGTGAGAGGACTCCCCAGAGAGAGAGTGGGGAGCAGAACAGCTGGATCTACTGAAATCCACTGCTGAGGGGGGCAGCGGGGAGACAGGAGAGGTCTGCTGCACCCTGTGGGAAGCTCCTTGGCCGGGGATTGAACTCGTGCTGCAGTGGCTGTGGGTAGTTTCATAGGCTGCGACTTAACCCCTTTGCCACCGGGGAGGCCCAACCTCCAGTTAATTTTTAAATCTGATCCCTGTGGGCTTCAGACATGCACGTGGAGGTACAGACAGGTGCAGACAGAGGTACAGACAGGTACCTGTCTTCAGGCTGGAGGCAAGGACCACCTCATATGTAGAGAAAAGTCTGCTCTTTAAAATGGAGTTAAAGTATAGAAGTTAAAAAATGGCTACTTCACCGGACATGCTGCTGCTGAAATGGTCTCGCTGTTGCGGCTCAGGGGCGGCTGCTCCTTACTTTGTCAACTTATCACTTGTACCTCAAGTTCACCCATTTTTAGCTGCTAGACGAACAGACGCTGCAAACTCGCCCTGACGCTGTAGCTAGGATCCCCTATCAGGTGATTTTATACCGCAGAAGAGGAGTGGGGCTGAGCAAACCACTCGTCACAAATGGAGATGAAGAAAGCTGTGAGAGCCGTGCCTGCCCTTAATGCAAACCCTCCCCTGACCCGTGAGCTAGCACCCCACAGGTTAGCCTAGAGACCTGACTTGCCTGTGGCAGCTGGTGGGCCCAGCTGGGGCTCAGGGGACGCCCCCCACTGCCTTCCCCAAGCTCCCCACTGCACCCCGGCAGGGCTAGCTGCGTGGCAGCCCATGCGCAGTGTGCTGATCTGCAGCGCGGGCAGCCAAAGTCACGTTCCCCGCAAGCCCATCGGCTCCTGCCAAGTGCAGCAGCGAGGCCATTGCTCAAAACGCCCTGCAGGTCCTGTGTGGGCGCTCTCCCAGGTCTGCGGAGCGGGCTCTGTGGCTTCCGACTTGACTGCAGCGCTAGAGGTTTTCAGAAAAGGCTGTGGCGGGGAGGGGTGGGGCGTGGTGTTTAAGGAGAGCTGGGGACAGAGGAGGGTCCCGGGGCAGGGCTGCTTCCGGCGGGCTGACTGGGGAGGCTGACTGAGACCTGGCGTTTGAGAGGGCAGGTTCTTCAGTCTGCTCTCCACCCGCCCTCCTTGGCTCTCTGGGCCCACCGGCTCCTGGGCCGCCATTGGGTCTTCGAGGGGGTTTCCTGGCTGGACCGCTCGCCTCTGCCTGCCGGCCCGGCTTGCAGTTTGCTTCTCAGAACTGAGTCCGGGTGCCTCCCCCACCGGTCAGACGAGCCCCAGGCCAGGACAGCATCTCCCCTTCGTCCCCACTTCCCTCCCGAGATTGTCCTGGGCCTCAGGGCCAGGAGGCAGCTGCTGTTTCCAACATGGCCAGGGAGAGGCAGCAACAGCAATGAGGGGGCCTGGAGGGTCTCAGCCTTCCCGAGTTCATGTCGCGACCCCAGGTCTGGAGAGAGGCCCCAGGGCTAAAAGCGAAAGGACTCAAAGGCCTGCGTTTTACCAAAACGGTGTTACCTTAAAGTGCCAGATGGACACAGCCCCAGTGTGTTTATAGCAGGGGTGTGGGTGCTTACTGAGCACCTCCACAGACACAAAGCACCCCAGGTGAACAGTAGGGGGGCTCCCGCCCCCAGGCTCAGGCTCCCGGCTCTGTCCAGCCTCCACCATTTGCACCTCTGTGCTCTGCACTCACCCCGCCCCTGGGAGTCAGGCCAGGAGAACGGCCTTGGGGAGGAGCCCCTCCAGGAAGCCAGGGCTCAGGCCAGAAGCCCCGTGGGGGTCTGTGGGCTGTGGTCAGTGAATGCTCGAGTGCTCTGGCAACTCCACACACCTGTTTTAAAGCTGGGCCTATGTCTACTATTTCTTTTAAATAAGCCCTTTGGAAGCCCTCGCTCAGCGGCCAGCCTTGGAGCACCTGTTGGGGTCTGAGACCCCCTAATCTCACACTGTAGGGTCAGGGCACCTGGAATCCCCCTTTCTGGGGTGTTAGGAAGATAACACAGCACATGTATTTTGTATTTTGCATGTGAGGCAGATCCAGTAATCAAACAAATTAATAATTCTGCGGCAAAATGTATGCAAATTCACTCCGAGTTGGCGCACTCAGACTATAAATAGCCTCCGATCTTTTTAGTTCTGTTTGACACCACAGGAGGCCAAACGAGACAGAAAACTTGCAGTTTTAGGAGCATTTAGGGCATGTTCGAATCGCCCCAGGGTTAGTAAGGCTGGCCAGTGGGGGACGGCAGAGCAGTGGATGTGGTGGGCACGCCTGCCTGTCCCGGCCGGCTTGTGAGGTCCGTGCTGAGAAATTGAGAGGCTTCCGCACACTCCCCCCCATTCAGCCTGGCCCTCGGCCTGTGAGACGGGGGACATGGAAAGAGCAGTCAGGCAGCCCCACGGCACGTCAAGCTTTCTGGCCCCGGCCCAGAGCTGGCCTTCGCCCCCCACCGTAGCCTCGGCTAATGCCGAGGAGCTTCGTGTCGGCACAGTGGGGTGAAGAGACAGCCTTGGCCCCCCTCCCGTCTGACTGCCCGGTAGGACCAGGTAACCCTCCAGTTCTGGTCCCAGAAGGCAGAGACCCTGAGTTTGCTGACGGGGACAGGGGAGTTAGAAAGGACGCTCAGCCCCTACTGAAAATGGGCCAAGAGTGAGAACCCCCCCGAAGCCCCCCTTGAACTCCGGTGCACACCCCCCACCGCAGGACTATCTCAGAGATGTAGGTTGTGAGCTGGGGTCCACCCCATCCTTCCGTGTGGCACTCATCCCTCGGGTCCCCCCATTTGGGGCCTGGAGGACCTCCCAGCACCACCAAAGACCAAGCACCCCCACACCTCTGGAATTCATTCACCAGCTCTGTTCCTGAAGCCCCCTCCCAGTCCTGCCGACTCCGCCAGTTCCTGTGTCCTGTATCCTGCTGGGACCCCGAGGCCCCCAGCGCTGCTGCCCTCACAGGCCACGCACTCGGGCGCCAGCCGGGCCGGGGAGCCATCCCGCTGGAGGGTCCTCACGCAGTCGTGAACGGTGTGGGCGCTTGACCATCACCGTCACCATTGCTGGCGCCCGCCTCCGAGAGCACCCCCCCCCCAGAAGTTTTTGGGTGGGGGCATTCTGGGAGGGCCCTCATGTGTGGCCAGAGTGAGAACTAAGGGCCCACGGGCCCTGTCCCTGACCCCAGCTGGGCAAGGCAGTCCCAGCCGTAGCACGGGGCCGGATGGGGGGGCACCCTTCCCGCTCCTGCCTCCCATTCAAGCCAGGTCCTTGGTCTCGCGGGTGACCTGCGGGGGTGCCCTTTGGGTCCCCACTGGGCTACTCACCCGCGGGGCTCACCTGGCGGGCCTCTCTCCGTGCCGCTGACCGCCCCGCGCGCGGCCGCCCGTCCTTGCCCCCGCGCACCGCCCTGTTCCTCCTTCCAGTGCCGGGACTACCGCGGAGGCGCACTTGTGGGCGAGCTGTGCGACGACCTGTGCGTGGCGGGGAAGCTGCGGTACCGGCGCTGCCTCCACTACGAGCGTGGCAAGAAGGTGCTGCAGGCAGACTGGCGCGGCCGACCCGTCGTCCTCAAGTCCAAGGAGGAGACCTTCTCCAGCTTCCCGCCCCTCGGCCTGCTGGAGGCCGAGGACGAGGGGGAGGGGGGCCAGGAGCTCCTGGAGGCCGAGCTCCTCCTGCTGCTGGCCGGGGAGGTCCGCAACGCCCTGGGCCTGGAGCTGGCCAACGGCAGCCTGGGGCCGCTGTGGCCGGCGGGGCGGCGGGGCCGGCGGCGGCGGGGCCAGCTGGCCAGCCTGTGGGCCCTGCTCCAGCAGGAGGAGTTTGTGCTGTTCAGCCTGCTGCGGGGCCTCAGCCCTCACGCCCTGCCCGTGCTGGGCTCCTGCGGCCACTTCTACGCCGTGGAGTACCTGGCGGCCGGCAGCCCCCGCCACCGGGCCCTCTTCCCCCTGGACCAGGCCGCGGGCGCCCCCCGGGGAGGCCGGGGCCAGGCCAAGGCCATCAGCGACATGGCCCTCAGCTTCTTGGACATGGTGAGCCACTTTGACAACGACTTCTCCCACCGCCTGCACCTGTGTGACGTCAAGCCCGAGAATTTTGCCATCAGGAGTGACTTGACGGTGAGTCTGGGGTGGCCGTGGGGAGCCCTTGGGTCGCTCCATCAAGGCCTCAGTGACGCCTGCTGGAAGAGTCTGTGCCCCTGACCTCTGACTGGACTCCAGCCTGTCTACCGCTCCCTTTTGGAGTGTTCATGTTACCCCCTACGAATGGGGCCAAGTGGGGGTGGCCGGCTGCAGCAGCATGAGGTCGGGGCAGGGGCAGCCCCCTCAAGGCCATGGGGGTCCCTCGCCGAGCTCCCCTTTGAAAGCCAGTTCTTGGGGGTTGCTGTGCCCCTGGCTGAGTGTGGGAGCCATCTCGGCAGGCGAGGGGCTGCAGAGAGTGGCCTGTGGGGGTGCATTTGTACAGTGGCCCCTCACCTTCTGCAGGGACCCATCCTGAGGTCCTGAGAATTCAGCACCGCCCAGGAAACAGAGCTCAGTGCCCCCAAACCGTTCCCAGCCTGTGCTTCTGTCAGACAGAAGAGTTTTCCGAGGTGCGGAGAATGAGAGAGTCCCCGTCTGGTAGTCTGATACTGGGCCCGGCGGAACAGATGCCACGTTGGGTAAACCCCACACAGCACGAGCCCGCGAGTCTCTGGGGAGCGAGGCCTCGGGCAGGTTTCTGTGGGGTTTGTCGCTGTCCTGATTTCACATGTGATTCACTCCACCCCATGCACCTTGGGAGATGGGAGGAAAGGGTCAGAAATGGAGGGGGAGAGAGAAGTGACCGGAGTTCAAGTTCCATCGGGGACCCAGAGGGAACTGGGGGGGCCTCGGGGACCCAAGTGCTTAGATTCCTCAGCATGACCTGCTAAGATCCAGTTTCCAATTAGGGTCAGCAGGGAATTAGTGATTTCTTTTTCCTAAATAAGATGGGGAAATTTGATTGAACGATCCTTTCTGTTTGCTGGGCTTGAATTAGTAATTAGGCACAGCTCTTCAATAAGGGCACATTCCCTGTTCTTGATTTTCATTCTTCTCCACATATTTTGAAATAAAGGGTTTTCTCCTCCGACTTGCTGAATAAACCCCAAGCAGTGGCCTCTCGGCCGTGTCCTAAATGAAGGCAGCACCAGGCCCAGGGGTGCCCATGGCATGGAGGGGAGGGTGGCTGGCTGAGGCCTGTGAGGAGGGGCCGGCCTGTGAGGGACTGTGTGAGGCCAGGTCCCAGCCCCCCACCCCCCAGCTCCTCAGCCACCCCGGCCGGCCGCGGGGTTTGGGCTGACTCCAGCTTCCGCACGGCTCAGCTCATCATTTTTTAAGTTCAGGTGGTAGAGGAAATCTGCATAAATGAGACATTATTCTTTCTGTTTTGAAGCCTATTTGGTTGGAAGCCAGGAAGATAAATCTCAGATTCCGGGGGCATCGTGCTGACATGGGCTGTAGCACTTGGGGCTGGGGGCCCAGGGCCCCCTCCACCCCGTTTCTGTCTGACAGCAAGCCAGTGGGCTCAGTGAGGGCTGTGGGTGGAGACCACCGGGGTGCCGCCACCCTCTCTTCCCACCCACCCCAAACCTGCCGCTGCAGTCTGGGGGGACAGACCTCTGGGTCTGGAGGGGGGTCATTTGGTTCTGGGCCACACCAGGGCCACGCCTAAAGCAGGGAAAATGTATGAGGCCGGGACGTTGACCCTTGAGTCACAGCCCCAGTGCTGGGCTCTGGTGTCAGCCCCTTTCTGGGGCCGGCGGGCTGCGTGGTCAGTGCCCGCTGACCGTGCGGGCGAGTGACCCCACACACGGCCTGCCCAGCGCCCGGCCAGCTGCCCCAGCAGCTCCATGGGCTGTACAGGGGCCCAGGCCCGGGACCCCAGCCTCCATGTCTCCTGATTCCAGGTGGTGGCTATCGACGTGGACATGGCCTTTTTTGAACCTAAAATGAGGGAAATTCTTGAGCAGAACTGCACGGGAGATGAAGACTGCAACTTCTTCGACTGTTTTTCAAAGTGCGACTTGCGAGTTAACAAGTGCGGGGCCCAGAGGGTCAACAGCAACCTGCAGGTGAGTGGGCGGGGCTGGGGCGGGGCGTGGAGGAGGGCGCGCTGGGGGAGGGGGCACCTCCGGGGTTCTCTGCCCTCAGCTGTAGCCCCTCTGGTGTAGCCCAGGTCCCCGCTACCTGGCCTCCAGGTCCTGGGCCAGGGCAGGTGGTGATCACGCTCTGTACTGTCTACCCCTTGGGCTTTTTGGCCAGGTCGCCCCAGGGGGTCTAATGGGTCCCACAAAGCCCTTGATGGGACTCCACACCCAGCTATGGGGGGGCAGGGGGGGGTTGGTTAGTCCTTCTCGGGTCTCTGTTCTACACCCCCCTGCCCCCAGGGGTGCTCCGGAAACACTGAGAGCGCAGAGCTCTCGGAGAGGAGGCGGGACACGCGTGGGCGCAGGGCCCGCAGCCAGTTACCTGCAGGAGAAGGAAACTTCCGTAGCGCCCTGGTTCAAACCCCACTGTGGCGCCAGCGAGGTCGACCAGGTTTCCTGGGATCCGGCAGACGGGTCAAGGAGGAGTCCTAGAGCCCTCGGTGGCTTTTCCAGGCTGTTAATGTTTTTCACCAGCATTTGTAGAGAGGCAGCCAGGCTCAGGGCAGGCTGCGGGTCGAGGCGCCAGGGGCCTGACAGGCCTCCCAGCCCCCCGCGAATCTTCACTTTCTGGGTTCTCTGGCATCTCTCTGGTCCCTCCACTGGTCTCTGCCGTTCTCTGCCACACGGTCTTCTGCCGCCACGCTCCGCCCTCTGGGCTCCCCGCTGACTCTGCTCGTACAGCCTCATTGCAGGCCCAGGTGCGCCTACTCAAGCACGCCCCATCCTGCTCCAGGTGCCGCCCTCAGGCCTGCGTGTGGGACCGAGCGGCCCATCACTGAGGGGAGGGCGGAAGAACCTGATGACTTCATTTACCCCGCACTGCGTCAGTGGGGTGACCCATGCCAGTCCCCGACAGTGGGCAGCAGTGTTCCCTGCCCTGCCTGCGGCGCGCTCAGGTGGGGCGCTCAGGTGGGGCGCTCAGGTGGGGCGTGTGGAGCTGGGCCAGGTGCTGGTCAGGGCAGGAGCGGCTGCCCACGGTACTGGCTGTGTTCTCGTCATCTTACGCTTTCCCATCTCTGGTCTAACCCACTCCCCGTCACGCCTCAGTCTGTCCCGTGTAACCGTCCTCAGACAGGAAGGCCGTGACCTGGTGCAGCTGTTAACCTGTACATGGGTCACACTACCTGAGCTTGGTGCTGCCTCGGTGGCCATGGGGAGCAGCAGGCCTGGGGGGAAGCCCACGTGAGGGGGCCTTGGGCTCCCCCCAGCCTCTCTAATGCAGCCCATGGCCTGGGCGAGACTGCAGGAGAGTCACTGTCACTCTGAGTGTGGGACAGTGATTGCCACCAGGCGACGGTCACTGTGACCTTGGCCCCGAGTGAGGACACTGACACCTGCCTTTTGAGTATAGTAAGAGGCTTAGGCTGCTGTCCTTAATATATAAAGAGTTCTTGCAGATCCATTAAGAGGCAAGGACACACACACACACAGCTGGCAAGATATGAATATGTAACAAATATCTAAAAGAGAAAAGCCAGATGGCCAAAGAACCTGGAAAATTACTTAATTTTCTTGTTCAAAGACATGCAAATTAAAATACAATGATAATAAATTTTCATGTGTGACGATTGGGAATAGTTCTTAAAATGCTATTAATTAACGGGTGAGGCTTCGGGAAAATAGACTCATGTCTACTTTGTCATTGCTACATCTCTCTGTGGTACACTCTATAGCCGAGCAATTCCATTTGCTCACCGGTCTGAGTATTGTCTTTGAATAAAGTCCTAAAAATGAAATCATACTTTCTTTAGCAATATGAGAAAAAATGAGAAAAAGTGAAACATACTCTATGTGGGAAAAATGTAGGTTACAAATCACTCTCGACTCCCTGTCTCTGTTATGGCTAAATAGGATGTGATAGAGACATAAACACGAAAATGTCAAAAGCAACTACTTATGGAAGATGGAATTACAGACCATTTTTTTTCTTCTTTTCTGTATTTTATTAGCTTTCTAGAATGTCTATATTTCTTTTTTCCACAATGAGTGGTGCTGGAAATGGGGTGATGGTCACACCAAAAAATCAGATTAACTCATTTCACCTCACATCGACCTGAATTCCAGATGGTTCCAACATTCACACATAAAACATGGAACCCTCAGCATCACAGAAACAAACTGGAGAACTGAAAACCTTCCAGAGTGAGGAGGGCTTTTCTCAGTGGGGAACGGAGCTCAGAGGCCACAAAGAGGAACAACTGACAGATTTAATTAACATTTAAAAAACCACACGGCAAAACCAAAATAAAAATTATAAAACCCACAGCAAGCTTGATAGTTAAATGAGAGAATTGGCAAAATATTTGAGATTCTTTTACAGACCAGGGCATAGACGATGAGTGGGCCCTTCTCCCAGCTGCTGAGGCTCAGAGAGCCCCCTTATTTTCCTTGGTCCCTCAGAGTTGCTTCTCCGCAGTTACCCCACTTCCCTGGAGCAGCATCTGGAGATTTGTCCCCGGGGGGGGGGGGCAGCACGCTCACCGCCCTGGCCTCAGTAAGGAGCCATTCTGCAGAGCCACCCCAGCCCCAGAAGTTTACCTTCCCCCTCAGTTCCCAAGAACACCTCTCAACACACACCTGCATGCAAACCTCCATCAGAGAGCCTGCTTCCCACCCCAAGCAAGGGGCCAATGTCCTTAAGATATAAAGAGCATCTACAAATAAATATGTAAAAGCCCCACAACCTTATGGAGATGTCAGCAAAGGCTATCAAGTTGGCCATTCACTGGAAAGAAAGTACCAATAATTTCTACCTGACCAGTCATAACACACGCACAAATTAAGCCACTTCCACCCCTGTTGAACAGAGATGACAGGTAACACATGCTTTGGCTAGGGCACGGGGGGTAGACATTCTCGTGTGCTGCCGTTGGGATGTAAATTGGTACTTCTTTGGGGTCCATAATTTGGCAATATTTATCAAAACTAAAATTCACATACCCCTTGACCCAGAAGTTTCATTTCTAGATATATAATCACACGCACAAAATGCAAATGGCCTCCAGGTTAGCTCTTAATTGCAGCGTTGCTCATAATGCAGCAGATGTAAACAACCTACATTTCTAATCAATAGGGAACTGGTTAAATAATTTATGGCTCATGCACCCATGTGAGATGCCGCCTTTAAAGCAGGTGGAATTCCTTGTAAGAACTGATTTGGAGGCTCTCCGTGGCAGAGGCCGGGAGAAGCTCTGCGGCAGTGTGGTGGTCGGCTGCCCTTCATGCGTGGTCAGCTGGGGTTGTGCCTGCTGTGTCCAGAAGGACATTCCAGGAAGAGGTCAGAGTCGGGAGCTGAGTGTTCAGACAGTCAGGAGTGGAAAGGAGACTAAGATTACAGTCTCTCTTTGGGACCATTTCAACTTTTTGCACATGAAATGTACTCTCTGTTCAGAAAACAGCAAATAAGATAATTGTTTTTAAAAAGACTCTTCACCCTTGCCGGGATGGGGACATGGCAGTTAAAGTGATTTGTGCTCCCTGAAACATTAGCTCTGTAAAATCCAGGCATCTGTGGAGTAACAAATGTGAGTGTAAGGTCTGATATGGAACAACAGAGCACTATTAATTATGCAGCTCTTGCTTGGACCAGTCCCCCGATAGGGAGGAAACTACAAAAGCTGTAAAATAAGCAGCATGTTTAAACTGCCCCCCATACCCTGTTAGAATTAAAAGCCGTGAGACTGTGGCTTAATTCTCACTTCGATTCTTAAAGTAAAACATTTCAAAGCTCGTACAGGACCTTGGGTCCTAGACCTGCGTTCTATCATGGCCTCCAAGCGTGGCCATGTTTATACCCAACTCCTCGACAACCTGCCATTTGCCAGCTCCTGTTGGGTTGTCATGGTTACAGTCACCAACTTGCATATAAGAAAGCGCTACTCCTAGGAATCTACCCAAAGGACACAAAAACATTAATCCAAAAAGATGCCTGCACCCCTATGTTTATGGCAGCACTATTCACAATAGGTAAGATATGGGAACAACCCAAATGCCCAAAAATAGATGACTGGATCAAAAAGATATGGTCTATATACACAATGGAATACTACTCAGCCATCAAAAAGATAAATCCATGCCATTCACAGCAACATAGATGGAGCTAGAAGGAATGATGCTCAGCAAAATAAGGCAGAAGGAAAAAGAAAAATATCAAATGGTCTCACTTATAGGAGGTATATAGGGGATCCAAATAAGGGATCAGGACAAAAAAATAACAATAATAACAATAAAACTAGCAGGCAACCATAAATCAGAGACATTCAGTGAGGGAGGGGGAGGATAAGGGCTCAAAAGGGGGGAGAAAAGAGCACAAGGGGCTATGGTGACGATTCACCCGTGAACCGGTGGTGGGTAATCCACAGGGAATACACAATAATGTAAAAGATATAAATAAAAGATGTATATTTAAAAAATGAAGAGAGCGCCACCTCTGCCCCACTCGCCACCCTCGGGCTCTGGGGTGCAGCCCCGGTCGCCCCCAGGTCTGGGCGGGCCGCTCCTCACGCCGCAGCAGCCGCCCGTGGCTTCCTACCTTGTTCTCTTCGGAAACTTCCCGAACGTTTGAAGAGTCACCGGGACCTTCTGCCTCTGTGGCCAGGCTGGGCTGGGGCGGCCCTCGCAGGGCAGGGGCGGGGTGGGGGAGCAGACGCGGGCCGCCACGGCAGGCGTGGGAGGCTCCCGGCCGGGTCCTGCCCCCGTGAACCCCTCGCTTCCTTCCCGTAGGTCATCTGTGACAAAATCTTCCGACACTGGTTCTCCTCAGCACCCCAGAGCGCGGCCATCTCCTTCCCGCTTCAGCGGCAGCTGCGGGCCGCGGTGCAGGAGTGCGCAGCCCCCGACGGCCCGCCTGCAGCAGCCCGGGGAGCGGCCCCCGGCGTGTTCTGGAAGCTTCAGCGCCTCCTCCGGGCCACGCTGCGGGAGCTACAGGAGGCGGAGAAGTAGCCGCGGCCGGCTGAGCGCCCGCGGAGAGGTGGCCCTGACCGCCGTGGTAGAGAGATGTCCACTGTCTCCATGAGTGGCCGCTCCGACGCACGGGCCCTGGAGGTGGAAGTGGCTGGACGCTGCATCTGACCCCGTCAGCCGCCCCGAAGTGCACCTTCCTCCCCACTCCTGGCTTCATTCCTCTGTTTGAAATACTGTCCTGACCTCTGACCTGCCGCCCTGTGCGAGAGACATGGGGGTACAGAGCGTTTACCTTGGAGGCCCTCAGCCAGCAAAGAGCGCCGACGCCCACGTGCGAACCACTGGGAACCGCGCGGCCCTCGCCGTTGGGTCTCCCCGCAAACCGTTAGCGCATTTAGAAAGTGCCCTTGGGTGTGCATGAACACAGGTGAGTGTGTGCGCGTGCATCGTGCACAGGTGTGCGTGTGAACGCAGGGGAGGGGCTGCGGGGGGCCTGGGCGGCTGGTCCAGGCGAGTGCACGCCTGCTGCCTGCGCCGGGAGCAAGCGCGTGTGGGGGCGTGCTTCGGGTGGGGAGAGCGTTCTCTAGGATCCCCGGGGCACCTGCCTCGGCGCCAGGAGCTCCTTTCTCTTGGAATTAAATGCAATAAAAACCAAAATTTGCGTCTCTGGGCATGCACGTGGTGTTGGGGGCCGTGTGAGGACGCCAGGATGTTATTCATTTTGAGGAACCCATGTGCTTTATGGGCTGTGTTTGGGGGTCCTTTGCTCTTGGCAGAGCACCCCCAGTGGGGAGCAGGAATTGGGGGTGTGCTGTGTTGTCTCCCCGGAGACTTAAAACACCACAGAGCCGGCGGGCGAACCCCGCGGCAGGAGGCTGGAAGTGGGCGGAGGCCGGTGGGCGGAGCGGGGCCTGCGGCACCTGGACTCAGGCACTTTGCTCAGCGCTGGGCTCCCAGCGAAGCTTTTCTGGAAGGGACAAATGCCAGGGCCCGCCTGTGGTCACTCCCTGGACGGGCAGCCGGGGGCAGCCGGTGCCCACCGAGCCAGAACTCAGTTCTGCCCGCGCCCAGCTGCCACCCCCGAGCCCCGTTCTCAGAAGCCCCGAGGGGCTGGAGGAGGACACGGCCGCGGGGGTTTGCCAGCCGCACAAGACAAACTCATCTCAGGTGTGAAAAGTCACACATAGACACACAAGTGCCAAGCGGTTTCTCTGTTTCTCGCCTGCCCCTTTCCGGCCCGGATAAAGGGGACCAGCCTCAGGCGCTGGGGTGCTTTCTCCAGGCCGTGCCCCGGGAGCTGCACCCCGGCTGGTCAGGGGCGCGTGGGGGGCAGGACGGCTCAGACCCAGCTCTGGATTCCGGATCCCTGACGACGGTGGGGAAAGTCCCCTGCCGCTGCCACGCACCACTGCTGGTGCCCTTTGGGACAGAGCTGGATGTCATGGGGTCCCCACGGGCCACCCACAGACGGCCTGCCCTCTGCACACCTGCATTCTTCCCCAGGAGGAAAGCCCCACAGCAGACACTAGTGGCGAAAGTGAATTCCCACTAAATTCCGGTGCAAAGGCCTTGGACAGTAATTGGAAAGAAAAGCGAATTGTCTTTGTGTCCTGAGTACCCCCCAACCCCCAGCTGGGGTGCACACCTCAGTGGGGCCTCTGGGCCTCCGGCACCCTCTGCTCAGGGAGTGGACCTTTCCAGAACCACACTGCAGGAGCAGGGCAGCGCTGTGGGCTGAGCCCTTTGGACTGTTGGGCCTGGTGCTGCTGAGGGCTCAGAAAAGGGAAAAGGCTCATTTTCATTTAGAACCAAAATGGGGTCCTCCCTGGTGGCGCAGGGGTTAAGTCTCAGCACTAAGAAGCTGTCTGCAGCCACTGCAGCACGAGTTCGATCCCTGGCCAGGGAGCTTCCCACAGGGCACAGCAGGCCTCTCCTGTCTCCCCGCTGCTCCACTCAGCAGTGTACTTCAGTGGATCTGCCTGTTCTGCTGCACACTCTGTCTCTGGGGAGTCCTCTCACCACCCCCACCTCTGGCCTGCACCCCAGCTCTTATATGCATAAATAAATAAATCCTTAAAAAAAATAGAACCAAAACGGAGTGAGTGTTTTTGGTCCTCACGGAAATGCTGTAACATGTAATTACCCGGCACCACCGTGTTTTCCTTGCGGTGGAGGAGCGGTTCTCCCCGGGGGCTTGACCATCCGCTCCCCCAACCATACGCCCCCGCCTTTCCCATCCTGCTGGACAATTCCCGTTTCTGCAGCATCCCTGAAACTGCCTCTGAAAGTTTGGGTTCTTATTTTTATTTTTCAAACCGTTGGAAAATACTTCCACCTAATATAATATGCAAACGTTGTGCACACCAGCATTTGATATTCTTAATGTGGCCAGTGGGATTCTTTCTTGCTTACCTCACTGAGCCACTGCCTGAATGGCTGGGCTGGGTCTTAATGGCAGGCGTAGTGGACAGAGCTCAGCAAGATGCTGATGGGAGCTGAAAATGAGAGAATGAAGTGAGGCTATTCTTTTTAAAGCTTTATCCAAATTCCAGCAAATACTGGTTTCTGATCTCCAAACCATCAGAAGTCAACTTCCACAATTTGTCTTGATAAATTAGAGTTATAATTAGATTTCAATGAAATGGCCTTGATCTTATGCCCTGTTGGATTACAGCTGCCCAGAACTCTAGGCAGCCAAGGCCCTGTTTCTGACCACGTGACACCTGAGCTGGTCAGCCAGGGCAGTACCAAGGTGCCACCAGCGTTTCTAAACCCTCCCCTCAATTCTCATCTGACAATAGGTAGTAAGCAGTTTACAGGTGCTCCTCCTCCAAGCAGTCCTCTAGGCTTGCCTCCTCTGGGTCCCACCCCATAGCACCTGTGGCCCCTACAGAATGCCTGGCTACCTGGGGGCCAGCACAACCTCCCCTTCCTTAAAGCCATGTCTTCAAGTCACCACACTGGATTTCCAGGGTGCCGAGAAGCCCCACCGGAGGGCCTCCACAACCCCTGCCAGCCCCAAATGCTTGGGCCTGAGGCCACATTTAATCCCAAACCCTTTTTCTCAGACTCAGCACTCAGCATCTTCATTCTCTGCTACCTTCATCTCCCGTCTCTCTAATCACTTTTCCGTTCATCCTCTCTGGTCTCCCAACGTGCCTTTGAAGGCAGCGAGATGAAACTGGGGCAGCCCGTTGCGTGATTTAGAGAAAGCTGGAACATTCTCGAAATCGGTGCTTTTAATCAATGCTTCTACTCGCTGTCAACTCCTCGGACTTCTGCTCAGTTAGACGTTGCTTCTCTAATACTCGGCTGGCCACCTGCAGGTCAGACCTCTGCACGCCCACGGTGATTCCAGGCCCTCCCCAGAGGTCGGAAGTGTGTCCTGAAGCCAAAGGGGTGGGTTGTGCAGCTGCGTTCAGGGGTCCGGGCCCAGGAGTGGGAGGGTGGTGGCTGGGGATTTCCCAGGTGGAGAGCGAGCCTCTCAGGCACACAGTGCTCCTTGGCCTGCCCTGCCGAGGTGTTGCCTCCGGGTCGGCTGTTCTCTGGGAGCCTCTCGTCCCTGGTGTAAACTCACGGGTTTCAGTTGCAGGGAGGCACACTCCGGGGCTTTCGAAAGCTGTTCCGACTCCCCGCATTTCAGGTGCTCGCTTGCCTGCCCCCGGGGCTGGGCCGCGACTCAGGGCTTCAGGGCTGGAAGGGCCTCTGGCAGCAGGGGGCCGCGGGAGACGCCAGCAGAGCCCGTCTCTCTGGACGGGGCGTGTTGGGGCACAGGGCACCAGGACACAGCCGGGGATCTGAACTCCTGGGAAGTGCAGGGTGCAGCCCCAGAGGGGGGGCAGGCTGACAGGAGCAAGCTTCACCGCGACCCAGCACGCCAGGTGACGTCAGCCAGGCGACGCGAACAGGTGACGTGGGCCAGGTGACGCAACCAGATGACGTGGGCCGGGTGACGCTGGCCCGGTGACATCGGCTAGGTGACGCCGGCCAGGTGACGCGTGGCCCAGGTGTGTGTCTGCGAAGGTGCAGGGGCCTCCTACTGCGGGCGCATGCCCTCGCCACCACCATCTGCTCTCTCGCCCAGGACGGGGCACCCACTTGTGCCGAGTGCCAGGCCGGTGCCAGTGTCTGCAGCCAGGTGGGGGCGCTCACAGGGCAGGACCGGCCTCCAGGGCAGACACGGTCAGCCAGGGCCCCCGGAGCAGGAGAGGGGTGGGGATGGGGGCCAGCGTGTCCCGTGTCTCGCTGAGCGGGGTTTGGATGTGTGGCAGGAGGGACAGCGGGAGCAGCAGAGGAGCGGGGTGTGTTGTGCGTGAGGGATTCGGGGGGCCCAGGCGTCCCTGCTCCCCAGGCTGTTTGGAAGAGCCAGAGAAGGGCAGACGGAGTCCCGGCTCCCCCGCAGTGTCCCCTTTGAAGGGAACCAGCCCACTAGCAGGCGCCGCCAACACAGAGGTCAGGAGGCGCGGCCTCCACAAGAGGGGCCACAGAGCAGAGGCGAGGCTGTTTGTCACGCGCTGCCAGAGCACACGCAGGCCCGAGGCGGGGCGCGGCGCGAGGGGGCGGCCTGGCCTGCAGTCTGGGGGCAGTGCCCCTCTGCCTTCCCTAGGGGGCTGCCCGTGTGGCCCTGGGAGGAGGCGGGGCGGCCCGCTGCTTCAGGAGCAGGTCAGCTACTTGCTGGGGCAGCGTGTGCCCTTTGTGGTCGGTCCCAATGTTTGGGGGAGTAGGCCTGCTCTTGGGGTGTCCTGTGTGTGACTGGAGGGGTCCCAGGGCCTGGGTGTGGGTGGAGCATAATCACTGCCAGAACCACCTCTGTAAAGTGCCCTGGGATCAGCGCCTGCAGCAAACACCTCTAACCCCTCCCCAGTCTGTCCCCTCCCGGGTTAGGGCCTGGCCCACCGCGCCCCGCAGGGCGTCCTCGTCCGGCTCCCCCACAGCACAGATGTACTCGATGAGCCCTTCAGTGAAAACAGCAAGCTGCAGAGCAGTGGATGGTATGATTTCTTTTTTGCTTTCTTTGTATTTTAAAGTTGTCTTATTTTAGGGTAGGATCAGTAAAATCTAAAATATGTGTGCTCTGGGCCTCCCTGGGGGCACAGGGGTTAAGTCTCAGCCTATGAAGCTATCCACAGCCACTGCAGCTCGAGTTCGATCCCCAGCCAGGGAGCTTCCCACAGGGCGCAGCAGACCTCTCCTGTCTCCCCGCTGCTCCCCTCAGCAGTGGATTTCAGTGGATCTGCCTGTTCTGCTCCCCACTCTGTCTCTGGTAAATCCTCTCACCCCCCCACACTTCTGGCCTACACCCCAGTTCTTGTATGCATAAATAAATCTTTAAAAAAAAGTAAAATATGTGCACTTGTTGGAAACTTGAGCGGACTGAATTTATTACTGTCACCCATGTAAATCCCCCAGCATTCCCAAGAAATAGGAACATCATAAAGAGGAAGTTAGTTATTTTAATATATTACTAATGACCTGAAGTGTGGTAATTAATTGAATTAAATTCAGGTAGTTAACACGACCTGAAGCATGGCTTCAAGCCAGCTGCGAGCTGATGTGACCTGTTTAGCTGGCACAGCCACCACACCCTCGGCCCCTTCTCTGCTGCTGAGGTGGGACAGTTAGGATTCAGCCCCTTAGCACCCATTTTCATCAAAGAGCAGAACACCCACTTGTCTATACACAGCACACACACAAATCTATGCATTTAAAACTCTAGTTTTATAGGGCCTCCCTGGTGCCACAGGGGTTAAGTCTCAGCACTATCAAGCTATCGCCAGCCACTGCAGCACGAGTTCGATCCCCAGCCTCGGAGCTGACCCACATGGCGCAGCAGACCTCTCCTGTCTCCCCGCTGCTCCCCTCAGCAGTGTACTTCAGTCGATCTGCCTGTTTTGCTCCCCACTCTCTCTGGTGAATCCTCTCACCCTACACACACCTCTGGCCTGCACCCAGCTCTTGTATGCATAAATAAATAAATATTAAAAAAAAACAGCTCTAGTTTTATAAACACAAAACCACAAATCGTTATGATGAGGGCAAGGAGGACCATTTATCATGTATTTTCTCCTTCTGCAGAACATACTTCTGACTTTTTGGTGATAATCATTTTCGGTGATTGAAAATCACAATATTTACTTTTCAAAGTCAAACTTGTCCAAGTTTTCTAAGGGCCAGTCTTCAAATTTTCCCAGGGAAAATTATTTTGAACTGTTAAATTTAATAAGATGATGGCCAAGGCCTTGGAAAAAATGCAAGTCTATAAAAATCAAGGCTATTTTTGCTCCAACCCTCAGCACGGACCCAGTCTCGCCGGGGAGGAACGTGGGTCTGTTCTCAGGCTCCTGGTCCACCTGCCTGTGCTGAGGCTGGGCCGGGAGCCTCACGCCTGCCCGCACGCGGCCCGCTGCCTGTCCCCGGCATGAGAACTTCTGCCTGAACGTGACACAGCACCCAGAACAAGCTCCGCTCAGAACCTGAGAGAAAACTGCGTCATCCGAGCCCACTACTCATTTCTGAAATGCTCAAAAACGCGCTGTTTATTCCGTGTTGACTGGGAATTTGACTTTACTGCTGGTCCTGCCCTTTGTTTATATTTATTTATGTGTGCATACAAGAGCTGGGGTGCAGGTCAGAGGTGGGGGGGTGAGGGGATTCCCCAGAGGCAGAGTGGGGAGCAGAACAGGTGGATCCACTGAAATCCATTGCTGAGGGGAGCAGCGGGGAGACAGGAGAGGTCTGCTGTGCCCTGTGGGAAGCTCCCTGGCTGGGGATCGAACTCGTGCTGCAGTGGCTGGGGACAGCTTCATAGGCTGAGACTCAACCCCTGCGCCTCCAAGGAGGCCCCGGTCCTGCCTTTTGAGTGCCTCTGGGTATTCTGAAGTGACCTGTTTGATTTATTTCACGACACGCAGACCACATGTCTAACGACAGAGGCGGCTGACAGGGCTTTAAAATCTCTTTCGCTCTCCACGGACTTGGGGGAGGGAGGGGGGCAGTCTCTGGCTGCTGGAAGGGCACAACGGGTCAAGGACATCGCGTCCTTGAGACTTCCAAGGTCGAGTGGTCCAGAGCAGCCTGGTGCACACAGCCGGCCGGTCTGTAAGTCAGAAAGGGGTTCACCGAGGGCATCCTGGACTCAGCACTTCTTGGGGCTTTGGGCTGGCCTTTTGTTGCCTGCTTGAAGGCGCTTGGGCAACGTGCTCATTCCCAGGCGGGCCTGGTGAGCACATCCCTCTGGAGGGAGGCGGCTGAGCTGCTCACGCCCACGTGCCGGGTGTGCAAGGGTGTGCAAGGGCTGCCGCAGAGTGCACAGCACATCTGCATCTTGGCCATACCTTTTGTTCTTGGATTCATCTTTGCACTCAGGTTTCCCGGAACTGTGACCCCCCACCGGGACCCCAATGAGGGGCTCACTCACGGAGGACAGGAAGCGCCATCTGGCGACTTGGCGCGTTCACGCAGGGTGGGTGAAGGACATTCTACGCGAGGGCCTCAGAGAAGCGAACTTCGGGGTCCGCTGGCAAGGCCTCCGAAGACAGCTGTTCCTGCTGCGGCTTCCCGGGGCCCTTCTGGGCTCATAAACTATTCCAATGTGGTTTTTGGGGGGAACAAACAGCCGTGAGAACCCTGATGAAGTTGTCAACCGTCTCTCCAGCTTCGTGGAGCAGCTGAGTCTGAAGATTAAAATAGGAGGCCTGTTTTCAACTAGCGAACAGCCAGAAGGCTGAGACCCCGGCTCTCAGGAAATAGCTGGAATGTGCTAGGTTTGGAGAGCGTCTCAGCCATCCATCAACTCATCGATCCGTTGGTCCGGCGATGCAAACACGTCTCTCTCCATCTCACGTATTTTCTTAGAAAAGAAATAGCTGGCACAGAAATGGAAAAGAAAACAGTGAGATGGCACAATTTCGGGGAAATAACCTCCAGAGACCCTGAGGCTCGAGATGACAGGATGCGCTGGCGGGGCCTGGGGTGGGGCAGGCTCCCCGTGAGGAAGCTTTCGGGGCAGGCGGTTGGGGGGGGGCGAGCAGAGGCCTAAGCCCAAGCTGGGGGGTGTGCTCGCTTCTTTGTAGGCATCGCCCCCTAGAAATCTGGGGTTCTGAGGGGAATGTCTGGGGAACATCCTGCATTTGGATGTGACCTGTTGTTCCTCATTGAGATTGAACTTGGGAGTGTGTGTACACACATGAGCTTGTGTGATGTGAGTGCGTGAGTGTGCGAGTGTGAGTGCGCGCGTGGATCTGTGAGCACCAGCTGGCACCAGTTGGGGAGGCTCTGCTGGGCCTGCCTAGAGAGGAGCCCTTGGCCGTCTACTGACTGCTGACAGCACAGGGCAGCTCTAGTGGGCTGCAGGGACCCCTGGATGCTGGGGCGCCCCTGCGGTGAGGGAGGGAGCAGTGCCCTTGCAGCCCCTCTCACTGCTGCTCCACCCCTGGGAGAGGCTCCGGCTCCGGGAGGGTGGTGCAGCGGGGGAGGGGGCTGCTGTCACCCTCTGCTTGGCCTGGGCGAGGAACACTGCGCCCCCAAGGCTAGGACAGAGTTCTGGGGTGAAACCTGGGGGACGGCCATGGAGGTGCAGCCACAGAGGAAGAGTGGAACGTCACACCTGGGGGCAAACCACGAAGCTTTTCGGTTGACGGAGCAGCGGACCGAGCCGCCCATCAGAGGCTCACGCAGCAGCCGGAGTGCGCATGTGCACCGCGGAGGGACCAGCCCCAGTGGCCGGGTCCCTGGGAGCTTGGGGGTGCAGCGGAGTGTGGGCCCCTGCAGCTGGTCTCAGCCCGGCGGGTGCCCCGTCTTCCCCAGTGCAGCCCCACCGCGAGCAGCGCTAACAGCTCAGTGTCAAGTTAGCGGAGTATCGATCCGCACAAAGCACTTTTCTCAATTGCTACCCGATTTGGAAATTGAAATCGACAGGAAGCCTCCTGATTCCTTGGAAGAAATAAATGGGGATCGATAATACAACATGCGTTGAGTACTAAGCAAAAGAATGGACGGGGAGCGGAAAACTAGAAAATAAACGAAAATGCCGGAAAACAGGCAGCAGAGCGACCCTTTGACAGGCCTGCACTAGTCTCCTGTGACCGCGGGACTCATTTCCACAAACTCAGTGACTTAGGATGACAGAAGCCGTCCCCGTGCCGTTCCGCTGCCAGGGTCCCGTGTCCCTTTCCCTGGCCTAGGTCTGCGGTCAGCTGGCCGGGCCTGCTTGTGGCCACACCACTCCTGCCCCGTCTCTGCGGCCCCACCGCCCCTCCCCGCCCCCCGGTCTAGCCCCCTCCTGCCCGATGGTCTCTGTGTCTCAAGGCCCCCATCTGAGCGCACCCTCAAAGTCCCGCTCATCCTGCTGGGGGGCCGCCAGGTCCCGGGATCGGCGTCTCGGGGCGCGCAAGCCAGGCTCCAGGTGCCCGGCTGGACGCTGGGCCGCCGTGGTGAGGGCAGCAGCTGGTCCTAAAGATGCGTGTGGGGCTGCAGCAGGGCCCAGCGGCGGGGGTGGGGGACCCTCGGGGCCTCGCAGGCCAAGCCCGGGAGAGGTGGGGAGAGCAGGGGGCAGGAGAGCACCGGATGGCGGTCACCTGCTCCCCGGGGGCGTTCGAGGGACCAGCGCAAGCCAACTCGGCTCCGCTCCTCTCTGCGTGGCCCGGCCAGGCGGCGGGGCGTCTGGGGACGGAGGACGTGGCCCCTCGGGAGGTGTCGTCGTCGCTGCAGCTGGAGACGGTTCTGCCCTGGACTCAGCGCCCGAGAGGACGCCCGATCGCCCTCTGTCCACTTTGTCCTTGAGACCCAAGGCCCCGCCGGATGAGGCGCGTTCCTGCGCGAAGCCAGATCCCGGGTGACGCCGCGGAAACGTCCAGCCTCACAGCTGCAGATATTAAAATGCAAACCCGCAGCCGGCACATCACGGGCCTTTCAGCAGGTGCTGGGGGGCGGCTGGACAGCCGGGGCCTTTGTGAAAGCGCCCCAAGATGATGGATGGAGAGTTCCTGACTTAAGTAACTTTTGGTTTTAAAAAGACACTTTCTTTGCCTTAACGCATGGAGGGCGTGATGCTTGTCTGCATCTCTGACACCCAGTCATTTAAGATGGAAACCGCTTGTGCGCGACCGAGGTGTGGGCTGGACAAGATCTGCCCCTGCCCGAGCGGGGTCGTCGCCTTCTCTCAGGAGACGCTGCGGCAGAGGGAGGCCAGGAGGGGCCTGAGGGGAACCCATCGGAGTCTCCAGAGCAGGGCAGGGCGTCAGGGACCCCTCCCGTCTGGGCCGGAACTCGTGGCCCCCAGGGGGCGGGCGTCCCCCCCCAGCACATCCCTTTTCCTCTGCTGCTCTGGAGAGCAGATCCGCCTTAACTCCCCAGGAATCCCCTCGGCCAGCCTGGGGCCCCGTGCTGGAGGGAAGGGCGGGGAGCAGCCCACGGGGCCTGTGGCTGGGGTGAACCCTGAGCAAGCCAGGCTCAACCTGAGCTCTGGGTTTTCTTGGGTTTTGCTTCACAAGGTCAAATCCAGTGGCCCCAACTCCATTGGGGTCTGAAGGCAGCGAAGCGTGGAGCTGAATGCACAGGGGGATTCCACGCAGGCATACGTGCCTCAGTTTCCCTGTCTGGGGGTCAGATGCTGTCGCTTCTCCAAGGTGTTGGGCACAGAGCCTGCCCCACAGCCAGGGCCCCGAGCTTGCTGCTGCCTGTACCCCAATGCCGTGCCTGGTGTTGGGGACTCAAGCACCCAAGAGCCGCGACAGTCGGCTCCCGGCCTTGCCGCATCACTCTGGGTGACTCGCCACCCTGCCTGGGCACCCCGAGTGGGCAGGGAGCCTCCCCCCAGGCCGGGCATCGGGTGCTGGCACCTGAGCCCCAAGTCAGCACGCGCACTGTGACCTGAGCTGAGCAGGCCGCATTCAGGATCAGCTGCGGCAATGCTCTCTGAGGCTCCCCGCCTCCCTCCATCACCCCCTTCTCCTTTCTTCTCCTTCCCTCTCCTCTCTGCTCCCTGTGAGGGCGGTGACGTCAGGTCTGGGGGCACAGGCAGGGCCCTACCTGCCAAAGAGCTGAGAGAAAGCACCAGTGTCTGCAGCTCCAGGAACTGGATACTGCCCACACAATGGACGGGCCACCCGCCGAGAGCTACTTAGCAATTCGGGGGTCAGTTAGACAGAGGCCACATTACACTCCAGGGAAAGGCAGGCTCAGAGAGATGTGAAAACAGCCCCAGGCTCCCGGAATCCAGGGGTCAGGGGGGACCTAAAGCCGCAGCTCGACCACTCAGCTCCAGCGGCCCACTGCTAGAACTCGGCCTGCCCCTGCCCGCCGCCCAGTCGCCATCTGAGCTCTGCTGGCGCCAGGACCCAGCACCCCCCAAGGCGGCCCGCAGATGCTTTCATTGGTACCAAAACCCCTTGCATGAGGCAGACTCAGTTTCCGCTGGCTTCTGCCCACGGTCTCAGCTCGTCACGCCCCTCTCTGTGGCTGCCCCGTCCAGCAGCGCGAGAGGGCAGTGCACCTTGGACTTAGCAGCCCAGCGGGGTTCCCAGTCTGACCGAGAGCCGGGGTGCCCCTGAGCCAGGCACTTAACCTCACTGTGTCCCAGGCTCTGCATTTTCAAGTGGGATTAAAGTCACAGCTACTTCAAGAGTTGATGAGAGTCTGCGGTCGCGAAGCATCAGCAAAGAGCTGCCTGACGCCGGGGGCTCAGCAGGGCTGGCACAGCACTGGCCACAGAGCCCGGAGAGGTGCAGAGACGGGCCCGGGGAGCTTGGCCTGCTGGCCTCGGGCCTTCAGCTCAAGCTGGACTCGGTTATCTTATTAACTCAAGTTCCGATTCTGCCCGTATCTCAGGCCTCTGGTCAGCTTCAGATGGGAGATGGCACTGGCCTGGGCGCCCTGCCCGCAGGGGCCCAGCGCATGTGGCACTTCAGGTGCAGGCGGGAGATGCCCCAGCCCCAGAACGAAGGGGCCGCGGAGCCAGAGCTGGGAGTCAGGGTGCACACTGGGCGGCTCGTGGATGCCCACGCGGGCACAGCCCTCCCTCCGAGGCGCAGAGGGGCCGCATCGAGATGGCGTCTTTCTGCAAGGTCGGCCAGTGCCCCACTGGCGCCTGGTCCCTGCAGGGGGTCTGGGCTTTGGGCTTCCCTGGGTGGGTCTGGATTCTGAGCCCGTCAGGAGGTCTGGGTCTCCGTGGGGAAGAACTTTCTCGTTACCGATGTTGCGTGGACGTTGTTTTAAGACAGTGAAGCTGTCCTAGTGGCCAGCGTGCCAGTGGCCAGCGTCCTGTCGCTCGGCCCACAGTGCACGCAGTTGAGGGGCTGGTAAACGAGCCAGCCACAGACTGTGTTTGCCTCACGGGGTGCTTTCACTTTCTCCCCCGCCCAGGATGAATAAAAGACAACCTGGGTCCTAAAAGACAACCAGGCAGCTTGGTTACCTTCCTGAGGTGTGCGATCACTACTTGAGCTACAACGGTGTATTCATTACCAGCCTTGGGAAAGAGTGCATGTGCGTGGCCTGAGAGCCGGAGAGAACAGCCCGGCCCCACCGGCAGGGGCGTGGAGAACCTACCAGGCGCGCTGGTTCCGCCTTCGGGCCTGGGTCTTCATGGGCAAGGCTGGAAACATGCAGAGAGAAGCAAGCCTTTCCATTCTTTCTGGAAATAGAGGAAATGTTTAGCTGCCTCTTCATGTAATGAAAAGTTCAAGGTTATTGCGAAAGTGACCACTTGCTGGTCAGCAGAAGCCATGTCCTTCGTGACTATGATGACTGTGCTGGCTCGGAGGAAAGGGCCTCAAAACGAGAGGGCTGGACTTCATTATCTTTTAGAAAAAAGAAAGCAAGTGGCAGAGATTCAATTTTTCTCCAGTTGACCTTTGGGTCTGATCAAATAGCAACTTAAAAACTTGCAGATTAGGGGCTGCCTGGCCAACAGCCCCGAGAGGGGGCTTGGCACCCCCAGCCGTCGGGAGGGCGGTGGAAACCACTCGAGCTGCCACTTCCCGTCCCCGGTGCCCTAAAAAAGTGGAAAATAACAAGTGTCGGTGAGGATGTGGAAACCGCTGGTGGGAACGTAAAAGGATGCAGCTGTTGTGGGAAACGGTCTGGCATTTCCTTAAACAATTAAACACAGAATGTGTCTGACCCAGCAGTTCCAGCCCTAGGAATATTCTGGAAGTAACTGGAGACAGCGTAGAAACGAGTGTTTGCACGTGGGCGCTCACAGCAGACGACTCACAGCAGCTGCCCCCGAGCAGCCCAAACACAGTGTGGTCCGTCCATCCGTCCGTCTGTCCGTCCTGCAGCAGGGGCGGGAGCTGCATGGAGGTGGGAGCGCTGACACGGGCGGCTGCGGGTGAACCTCGAACACATCCACTGTGGGAAAGAAGCGGAGGCAAAGGCCGCAGACGCTGGGCTTCGGCTACAACTCCGCCGCGAGCTAGCATGGCCAGAGGCCGTCAGCAGGTCCAGGGGTGGGGGAGGCGGACTGGGGGGTGACTGCTGACGGGGCCTGCTGTGGGTCTTGTTTGGGGGTGATGGAAAGTTCTGGAACTAGGCAGCAGTGATGGCTGCACAAGGCATCCTCCACGGGGCCCGTGGCTCCCTTTAAGGGGGCTCCCAGGGTGCTGCCGCGGCAGGCATTTGACCCCAAGGGCGACCCCGGTCGAGAGCGGAGATGCGGTTTGGCCCTCGCTTGGCTGGGGCGGACAGAGGCCCTCTCTGCCTCCGCACCTCCCCGCCACGCAAACAGGGGCGGCTGGCGCTCCTGAGCCCTGCGGGGCCCGGGGGCAGGGCCCCTGAGCTGCCGAGTCCTTCCCTCCTCTTGACCCGCACTTGGGAGCTGCGTATTTCACTCCTTTTTTGGTTTCCTTCTAAACAGGGCGCAGCGTGGGGAGGGCGACTCCGCTGGCCTGTGGGCGCACACTTGGGGGAGACGCGCTCCGGGCCGTGGGCTCTGCTCTGCTGGCCTTGGCTCTGGCCCAAGCCTGTGGGCAGATATTTTTGGCTCATTCGGTGCACGGCCCTGAATCAGCTTCTTCTGTTCTGCCGCTCACCGTCGGCTGGGCCACTAGCCCGACTCACGGCGTTCCTGGAAAGTGCCTCTTGTGGATAAATCTCTGGTCCGGCCCAGGTCCTCGGGCTTCCACAGCCCACCTGCCTGCCCAGCAAGACCCCGTGGGCCCCCGGAGGAGCGGGCCCCAGGCCCTTCTGCAGGAGGGGACGGAGCTGAGAACTCGGGCCCGGCCTGTCCAGCGGACGGTGGGGCAAGCCTTGCGTGGGCACCTGGCCCAAGGCAGGTGTGTCTACAAGCAGCTGAGCTTACCCGAGGCAGGTGCTCCCGGGGCCCGGGGGCCGTGCTGGGCCTCTGACCGCTGCACACACTCGGTGCACGAGCGGCTGGCAGCTGCGGGCACACTCAGCGTGCTGACCAGCTGTCACAGCTGAAGCCGCGCTGTTTCGGAACAGCAGGGGTGTCTCGAGGCGATGATGCCGCGTGAGGTAAGCCAGAGGTAGAAGGCAATTACTGGGTGATCTCGCTCACTGTGGACTATAAATAACCAAAGAAAACCAACCGGCAAAACACAACAAAAATATTGGGTTGTCGGAAAAGTCATAATGAGTTTTTGCTTGAAAAACAGAAAAAATAGGTCACGACCTCCCTGACAGCCCAGGAACAGGCTGGGACACAGTGTGATGTTGCGGGGGCCAGGCTGGGGCCGGCAGGGGTGGGGAGCGGGCTGAGCTCGGAGGGTGCAGCTGAGCTCTTGGAGGTACACGGTCTTGTGAGCGGACGGGAAACAACCAAATCTGGTTTTCAAAACTGAAATGTGTCTCCGCCCAGACTTACCAGGGATTCTGGGGACGCCAAGTGTGAGGCCCCTCTCGGGGTGAGCCAGGAGGAACAGGTGGGGAAAGCACCCCATTTTCCCTGCCACCCCTTCCTGGAGCACACACATCTGCACCAACCCCCACGTGCATCCCATGCGCATGCATCACACATGTGCGCCCACACACCTGTGGACACCCGTGCACAACACATGGACACACCACACACACGTGTGCACACACACGCAATGCAACACCGAGCACGTGCACACACAACTGCACGCTCTGGTGCACACAACCCCGGAGCGCCTGCGGAGGAGAAGGGCCGCGCGTCTCCGATGCCCAAGGGATGAGACTTTGCCCAGAAGAAACTTCCCACAGACTGGACGTGACAGAGGAGCCGGGGAATGTGACTCGGGGACCCCGCGGCGGCGGCTGAAGCACACACTGGCCCACATCCCACCCCCACGTTGCAAGCTGCCCCTGGAGGAGGTGGGAGGCGCCTGCACCAGAGACAGGGTGGGTGTAGCGGGCGGGGCTGACCTCCATGCCCTGCTGCCTGGTTCGAAGGGGCGCCCGCGCCTCCTTTGGAAGCTGCTCGGGAGTCTGTGGCTTGCGCCCGCACACGAGAGGCTGGCGCTGTGTAAACAGACGGGCGGGAGCTCCCCCTGCCTCGGCTGCCCGGCGTGGTCCTCGGCCGCCCCCGTGGGGCCCCTCGGCCCCAGGCCTGTCTCCCACCGCGCAGCTCTGGGGCGCCCCACACAAGATCCCCTCGCCCGCAACAGTCTGCCCCCGCCCACTGCTAACCTGGCTAACCTCCTCTTCCCGGAGGCCCCCACCGGCTGGGGAGCTCCCAGAGGCGTCTCTGCCCACCGCGCCTGCCTCATACCAGAAGCGCAGAGATCTGAGAGCGAAGCCACACACCGGGGTGGGCGACAGGCTGAGTGTGGCCTCTGATTCCGGCTCGCCGTCCACACCCCTTGCTTCCCGCATCCTCTGGCGACTCTGCCTAGCAGCGACCCTGAATTCTACTGGGGTGCATGTGGTCCCCGGGAAGTGCAGATTACCTTTGTTCCAGGAGTTCTGGAAACACCACTGGGAAAGCCGATCAGCCTTGGCTCCAGCTGTTTCTCAACGGCGTTGCTGGGGCCCCTCCAGGGCGCTGGGGTCCCCGTCTCATCATCTCCTGTTGCAGGCGGGCGGGTGACGTTGGCTGGTGGGACTCTACTGACAAGGACCCGGGGGGCTGCCCAGGGCCCTGGAAGGAGCATAAGCCACAGCCTGGCACCTGCCCGAGCAGAACATGACCAGCACCTCAGAGGGGTCAGACGGGGCCTGACGAGTCCAGAAAGGACACCCCCACCCACGGGGTCACACAGCCAACAAAAGAATGGCGGTCCCTCGGAGAACACGCCTGTCCTGCTCTAAATGTCGTGACTGAGCCACCTTACCTGCGGGTGGGGTTACCCCATGGTCAGCGTGGGCAGCTGGGACATGCAGGAAGCGGGTTACCCGAAACCACACCAAGGGAACCCGTTGGTAATACCGGCATTCATTTCTTTCCTCAACCTAGACGTCCAATTGCTTTTGTCCGTTCCTCCTGCATAGACGTGACCCCGGACGCCGGCTTTCGGCCTCCGCGTCTGCGGAGAGTCAGCGGTGCGCATGCGCAGGTGCCCAGCGCCGAGACTGAACAAATGAGCTCGATCCGCTCCGTGGACTGAAACGCTCGGCAATGAGACTGCTCGAAAGCAGCGCAGGACGCGCGTGAGGGACAGCCGGGGGTGCATCGCTGCCCAGCCAGAGCCTGAGAAGGGGTGCAAGGCCGCCTCTGGGGCGGGGCCTGGGGGCGCCCAGGGACCTGCTTTCCGTCCTCGTTCCTCTGCCTTTGAGGTTCTGTGTTTTGCGCGCGGGCTATCAGGGTTACTTGCTTTCTGCAGCGCGCGGGGGGCCTGGCCACTTCATATCCCAGCCCTTTCCCTCACTTCATATTTTCTTCCTGGCTGCCAGTCTTTCTGGATCCTCTGATCCTATTCCGGCATTCTGCTGTTAGCGGCTCTTTCAGAAGTTTTCCAGAACATTCCTCTGACGGTGGCCACCACGGTGTTGAAATTGCAGATGCTTCCTACAGATGTGCTTCTCAGGAGCGTCCTGTGCAGGCTCATCCTTTTTTTTTTTTTTTTTTTGTACTATGTTTTAAGCTCATCTGAATTCTAATCGGAGATGTGACGGAACAGATGGAAATTGGACGGTTGTAATTTTTTGACTCTTGTCTTTCCTCTGGAGGTGCTAAAATTCTTTTTTTTTAGCTTTTTTTTTTTTTTGTTCAAGCTGGGGTACAGGCCAGAGGCGGGGGGCGGCGAGAGGGCGCACCAGAGACAGAGTGGGGAGCAGAACAGGCAGATCAGAAATACACTGCTGAGGGGAGCAGCGGGCGAGGCAGGAGAGGTCTGCCGCACCATGTGGGACTCTCCCCCGCTGGGCATCGAACCCGCATTGTGCACTGCCGACAGGTCCACAGCGCAGCGCTCAACCGCTGCGCCACCAGGGAGGCCCGAAATTCTTTTTGGCACGTGGAGCTCTCTGCAGACTGGCTGACAGTGGGGAGGCCACGGGGGCTGTCTTGCCGCCAGGCTCCCTCCAGATGCAGAGGGAGCGGGGGCGTCCTTAAAGTGTGGTCAGGGCTGACCCATGCGGGGTGGGGTCTGCCCAGGCGCTGTCCTGCAGCCAGGAAGCCCTTCCCGACATCGGAGAGGGCGCTGCCCAGACCGTGTGTCTGGGGCTCTGTGAAGGGTTTGAGTGTCGCTTGTCCAGTGCGGTGCTGGGGCATCTCGGCAGCTCTGGCAGCTCCGGGAGCCTACCTGCTATGTCTCCTGCTGTCCTCAGGCGCTGGAACCCGGCTGTAGTCTGGCTTCTGCGTGCTGAGGCCCTCGGGGTGGGAGGCGCCATCTTGGGAGCGTGGCCTTTGTAGGGTAGGAGCTCCACATCTTCAGTGGTGGAAGGCGCCATCTTAGAAGCCATTTGTTTAAGACTTGAAAACACTGGACATTACTTTGCTGTGAGGTATTCGGGCACTTGTGGCCCCATTGCCTGTTTCCCTTGTTTGTTAAATACATTCCATAATTGTCGTTCTCTGAACCTGCGTGCGTGGTCTTGCAACTGTGCGTGCAGGTGAAGAGCTCAGAAGGGGTCCCGTAAACTATTTGGGCATGTCCTTGGCCAGTTTAGTGCCCCTTATTGCCAGGTATCGGGGTGGTCCCCCCCGAACCCAGCTGGTAGTGGAAGGACTTTGTCTCGACGTTATTTAAAGTTCACCTATGTGCTAACTCCTTTGAATTCAGGGTAGTTTTATGATAAAAAATTTTTTAAGAGCAAAATGGGGCTGTCAGACAGCATGAAAACACCCCCCCCCCCCATAATTCCAGGATGAGTGGGACCTTCTCCCTGAGCCTCTGCCCCTTGCTGTCACATAAAGAAACTGCGCTCTTTGGTCAAGAGTTCTGTGTACACTGATATTCTGTCATTCGGCAACAGACAGGCAGGTTTGAAGGGCGCTTCAGAGGCCATCTGGTCTCTCTCTGTGCTTTCTAGCAGAATTACCAGTTAATTAAAACCAGTCCAGGCAAATGTGAACCCAGTCCACTTGGAAATCCCACTCTCCCTTTCCCCAGGAAGAAATTACACAGTCTTGTGAGGTAATTAACATAAAATGTCTGAAAATTCTTCCTTCTGACCTACGCAGATGCTTTGGGGCCTCTTTTCAGAAGTGACGATATCTGCGAGGGTGGAAAGTTTGGGAGCCACATTAACACGGGCTGCCCGTCAGGTGTGGCCATCGCTGGCAGCCCCCGAGGGAGACACCTCTGCTCTCTGGAGCCCGCGGGTGGTGGGCCAGGAGGGGCAGCGAGGAAGCTGTGCCAGTGTCTTGGCCAAACAGACTGTCCCACTGACGGGGCAAACAGCTTTCAGTGACATCTCGAAGGAGCGCCTCCGGGCACGCACGGTGTTCTGTGGCAGGGGACTCCAAGACAAGTGCTTCGGGAGAAATATTTCCCCATGATGGAGAACCAGCATTTTGCTTCTCACTGCCCCCAGGATTGAACTGCACTTAAAATTAGGTTAACGAGAGCAGGATTGAATCATCGTGTGACCCAATGGGGTGAATGCAACCTGGGGTATCGAATATCCTACTTGATGTTTTTATTCTCCACTTCATCTAGTTATTTCCTTGGGGACCACATCGCAATAGTAGGCAGCAAAGTAATGAAACGCGGTAAATCTGGTTAAAGAGAAATAGGACTAAAAATACATCCCTGTGTTTCATCTCCGCAGCCCCATCTATTGTGGCTTACTTGAGTTTACAAAGCACTAAAACTAGTTTTTAAGAGGAAAAAGCAGGCTGAATTCATTGTTCTGGGAAACACAGCTGCTCAGCTTTAAAACACGTCAAAGTTCTCTGTTTTATAGGTAGGTCGTGTAAATCTAGGTCACAGGCGTTCACTGCTGTTTCCATCGGGGGCTACAGACAGCGTTGCGAGTTTCATGGGTCTTCTGAAGGGTGTGTCCCCCAGGCGATGGTGGGCAGGGGGCTGGCTGGGCACCCACGGTCACCCCCTCCTCCGTGGGGGTCCCTGCGTGTCAGGCATCTCCATGGGTGAAGAAGAGGAGAGAGGGAGAACTGCTGACTGGAAGAGGGTTCTGGAAGCAATGTATCCCCAGAGATTGGGGTCCTCAGGAAAATGGTCACGTCAGCACGCCTTCTGAGTCCTCTGTAGCACAGGAAAACAAGAGACCTCTGGAAATGGCAGTGCGGAGTGGTTTCCGGGAAGACTTCAGCCCCTAGTGTCAGAAGCTCCAAATCTCTGTTCTGTGCGCCTCTGGTCGGGTGAACTGGCCTCAGACAGGCCACAGTGCATTCCAGCCCAGTTCCTCCCAGGCTGGCAGAGGAGGGGCTGCCTGGCAGAAAAATCTGGACCCCAGCAGGCCAAGAGAAGTAAATGGGCAGTGACAACCTGCAGAGGCCCGGGAGGTGGGCCGCAGAGGGCGCTGGGGCAGGGGCAGCAGCCTGATTGAGGGGCTCGGCTGGAGGCCCAGCTCCGCAGCGGGAGCTGGCAGGGAGAGACTCGTAGCCCAGAGGAGGGCAGTGGCAGATCGAGGGCCCCTGCAGCCGCTCTCGCCGAGGGCCGCCTAGGACCTGAGACCCGGAGGGGCGGCTCCTGGGGAGGCTCCGTGACCTCGGCTTCCTTGGCCTCAGTGCCTCTGGATGCAGCAGGAGACGAGATGTTGGCTGGCATCTGCCCACGCGTTCTCCACTCACCAGCTTCTTCAAGAGGGTAAGAAAATGAAGCTCTGTTTGGCGTAAATCAGTACGGGGAGTCCATTTGAAGAAAATGTCACATTCTTAAAACAGCAGTGTTTGAAGCCTGCCCAGCAAAGCGGGGAGCCTGAAGCAATGTGCACCTGCCAGGGGCTGGGCCACCCCGCCGTCGCTCTGCGCGGGGGGCCCAGGGCTGACTGCGCAGCACAGCGCGAGACTTGCCAGGAGCGCGGCCGGGGAGACCGACTCGTGCAGGAAGGCTGGCGAGTCTGCACTCCCCCTCGCCGGAGACCCTGAAGTTTCCACATCAGGCCAGGTCTTGGGCGGTTCCTCCCGTCAGGAGGGGCAGAGACCCCGAACCCAAACCGGCCGAGAAGCCAAGGGCATGGCTGCTGCCGTCAGCAGGGCCGCCCGGCCGCGTCACCGGGCGCCAGCAACGCCACTGGGATTCGCCAGCCTCTCTGGTCCCTCCTGCCGGTTCTTTGGGGCTTGGGCGGCTCCGCCTGCCCCGCCTGGCCCCCAAGGGACAGGGGGTGCAGTCTTAGCAGGCCGGAAGGATGCTGGCTGCCAGAGTCACCAAGTGTCCGTGACAGCGTGTCACTGTGATAATTTAAAAGGAATTCAAACAATAACTCTTGGATGGATGAGCCACTTGCAACAAACAGAGTTTTTCAGGCAACAGGTTTTGAAGCTCTCGTCTGTTTACATCAGGAGAGGCCCCTGCCCGGGGCGGAGGCCGAGGTGAAGAGTGGGGGCCTCAGCTGAGCTGCCTGACTGGAAAACTCACCTGCACACCAGGTGAGGGAGCAGAAAAGCAGGCCCCTCGGCACCCCAAGGCGCGCTGGGAAGTGCAGGAGCAGAGGCTGCTCACAGACCACAGACCGAAGGGCCAATGTTAGCGCCAAGCCGGGCATCCCGCCCGCTGCACAGACGTGTTCACGGTCCGCGCGCACCCTCCCGGGCCTGTGACCCCCCACACGCCATGTAAGCCCAGGAGGGCCCCACAGGGCGCCACCAGACCCGGGGGGCTCACAGAAAGCAGCCCGGGAACCCAGATGGGTGTGAGCACCATTGGGGCTGCCGGAAGGACGAGTCTCACCCCTGAATAGTTTTCACTGAAAGCTACCTATTCACAGACTCAAACGGCTCAGACATGTAGAAAATCACCCCTACTTCGTGCTCTCCCCAACTGGGAGTGGCCAGGCAGCCAGTCCCTAGGCGGTTTCCAAACCGCAAACAACAAAATCAAACCCGTCCCCATGACACGCCACTTTGCAACCGGGATGTGCCACTGACGCGGGCGCCACAGCCGCTTCTGAGGCGCCCCGAGCTCGCATCAGTAAATAATGACCATGACATTTTAAAGCATTTATAAATAGAAGCTTAAGTATTAATAAATACCCAATATGTCGTCAAATGATACAAAACAAACTAGAGCAAAAACTGGTCAGAGAACTAATTAGTTGAATAAAAGCTAGTCATTAACAAATCCATATTGTTTTTACCTGTTGGCTATAGTAAGCAACAAATACAAATATAAATATATAATAATGTATGTTAGTAATATATAAAAATATAAATAAAATCAAACACAAACATAGCAAGCAACAAATACGACTTAAAATACAACAGTACACGAAAAGCATTTTTATAATTCTGTGAAGATGGCTTTCAGCATTAATTTTGGCTAACATTTTAAGATTCTGGATATAGGCAGACATTAAATCATTTACCTATGGTTTTAAAATTATAATGGTTCTAAAACTAACATACAATTGGAATTGAAAAATAATCTGGGGGAAGGGGTCCGCATGCATATAAATGACTACAAACTGACACAAGGAAATACAATTTAGTTTTCCTTAATTCGATTTGGAATTATCTTGGTCTTCCACATTTTAATCTTTAAAATGAACCAAAATCTTCAGGGATCTCTCTGGTGAATCTGAGCACGGCACACTTGTCTGGAATCTCTTCTCTGAACATGGAACAGTAAATAACAATCAGTCAGTCTGTCCGTGTGTCTCTGTTGCAGATCACACACAGAGATACGTGTGCGTGTCCTTTACACATAGCACGTATGGCCTTGCGCGTATCTGTGCAGGCAGCCACAGTAAGCTTCCCTTGGGATAAACATTATAGAGGAGAAGCAAGCCTACCTTGCGCCAGAAACACTGACCCTAACATAATCAACATTTACCCCAAGGAAACACTGCGCTGTACACCCTAAGCGCTAGACGCTGGTGGCATGGAGCCACGCCATGGAGCTTATGGAGAAAGAACTGCAAGTGCCAGACGCTGCTTAAGTAGTGAACTTGCTTTTCACTCCTCTACTCAGTCTAAGCACAAGAGCACTCCCCCGGAGCTCAGGCACCGAGCAGACAGCAGGGGAGGCGGCCTGGGGACAAACCCCCGCCAGGGAATGCACTTTCCAGAGCTGGATGGAACAGCCATGCGCTGTGATGGCCACTGACAGTCACACCTTCCTAAGCTCTGTCTTCCCCAGGCCTCGCAAGTCAGTGACACTCTCTTCTCCACTGCAGTGACCAGCCCCTGCCGCACTAGCTTCAGAGTAGGACAGACGCCCCCAAATGGGCTTTAGCCAGAAGAATCTCCCACTGAAACCGGTATAGTTGGAGATGAGGGATAATTCTGGAAACCAGTAATGCTTACAGTAGCGATTACAGCAAGCGAATTAACCAGGCACAATTTTGAGCGCAAGATTTACATCTATAGGGTGGAGGTTGAGCTCCGGTTTATTTTTCTGTTAATTGCCATGGTTTAGGGAAGTGGCAAAAATATGACCATATTTAAAAATCAAAGTTCAAATTACACTTGTTTTTCTGCTGGTTCTTTTTATTTATTTCTCTTTAGCTCTCCTTATATGGTAGATAATTTATGTGTAATGTGGACAAAAGGTCCTTGTCGACATTCGCCTCGTACACTTCTACGTCTTTGCCAAGAACCTAAATGGGTTTGCTAGAGACCAGACTGTGAATAGTTGTTTTACTTTTTTCTTGAAACTGTTCTGTATCACTCACATTTTTTTTTAAAACAGGGGTATGTATCAATTTTATATTTGAAGGAAATTACTTTCTATACTGACATCCTGTAATTTTACTATGTCGTTCATGGGTTGGGGAATGGCTTCAATTTTAAAAATTATTTCAGGTCTTAAGTAATTCAAGGTAGGCATGTGCCCTACCGGTGACCCCTGAATAATGAGGGTGTGAGCTGCACGGCCTGGTATGGGGTGCTTTTCTACCCACAGGTTCCACTTTCACAAATTCTACGGACCGAGATTCCTGCACACAGAGGGACGGTTGACTATAAAGTATACTCGGATTTTCAACTGGGGGCCTGGGGGCGGGAGGGGGTGGGTGGGGGTCAGCCTCTCACCTCTGCATTGTTTAAGGTTGACTAGGCTTCTCAAAAACATGAAATCTGGAGTAGATTTCATTTATTTATTTAAAAATGAAAATAAAAAATTTTAAGGCATTCTAGCATATACATTTCCCCCCTCAAACACCAACTAAATGCACCAGAATGTAAGATGTAAAAAGCCACATGAGACATACTGTTTTAAAATATACAGGAAGAGACTTAAGTATCTTTCAGTTAATTCAAGTCAGGTTGAAAATTCTATTAATTAAAGAAAAAAATGGCAGTTGGGAAACAAAGGTAGTTTGTTTATAAAGGATTTGAATTGAAAGTATTCCAGCCATTCTATGCGAAAAATATTTGTGGATATTTTAGTAATGTGTTTGTTCTTAGAACAGATGGCAGAATGGGACAAAATGCAATTTCCAGATGCATGGCTTTGTGAATTCCATGCCAGACTGAGTGATCAGCTCCATCTCAAGGGTAACCTTACCCAGGACTTTTGGTGCGTTGTGATATTTTTGAAGTAAATTTTAACTTCATAATTAACCTTTGAAATGTCATGTAAGGCTAATTATCTCAGGTAGGAGTCTCAAGGGGCATGCGCACGCCCCAGCAGTCGTGGGATCTGACGGCGTCAGCAGCCTGCTGCCTCGAAGCCCTGGGTAGTCCGCAAAGACCCCTGGACAGACTGGGGGGGTGGCAGTGTTGAGAAATGCCCCCCCCCATCTTTGGGGACCTTTACCATACATAATAGCCTTTTCCAAGAGCTGTACTCATCCCACCATTTTCTATTTCCTTGCAGATTTTAAAGCAGCAAGGAATTTAAAGTAGCTCCTTACCAAGAGGTTGGGAATCCCTAAACTTGGTAATCCCACTTCGGGTAATGTAAAGAAAGGTAAATGAACAGATGCCACCCGCCTTACCTGGTGGGCACTTTCTTCTTTCCCATGCACATGAGCTTGAGGAAGGACAACAGATTTCTTGGGTTTTGATTTGTCCGAGTCGTGTATCTGTAACACGAATGAAGAATCGTATTTGTTCTGAATCAACTGGATACGCTTGCAGTTGTGTTAGGCAGATATTCTGCTTCTTGATAAATGTTTCTAAATGCTCTTGAGCAAATCATTTAAACCTTTATCAAGGGGGATGGATGGTCTGTCAGATGATAACAATTGCCGTATTAAATTGGTTTTTACCTGGCTCCCAGCCGCACTGGGTGGTCCGTCACGGGCAGTATTGCAACGAGGCCTCTTTGAAGGTTGTGAAGATTCTTGACATAATTGTCTTTTGGACCTGTGAGCCGTTTTGCCTAGTTTTGACCTGTGGTCACCTACATCAGCTTCTTTAGTTTGATTTACAGGTTGTTGTTGCAGTAGTTGGGACTCTTTTGTGTCTGAGTCAAAAATTTGTGGTTTTTTCCCATTCAGTGACTCGTGGCCTGTCCCTACAATCTGTGTGATGTGTCTGCTTGCTAACATTTCTTTTCTGCTCCCCTGGGAGTTAACGGCATTTGCCATTACACCTAAACCTTTATTTGACACCTGAAATACTGAACTACTAGAGAGCTGCTTACTCCCAGTGGATAACTTTCCATTAAAAGGGGGATATTTTGTCACATTTTCATAGGATTTAGTATTTTTTCCTGGCAGCGATCTAGGAGGCTTACTGAAATCTCCAGTACTTATCGGCATGTTACGGTTAGATTTTTTTTGAGTAGCTGAATCTAACTTCAGCTTGTCACCCTGAATCACACTGGTATTAAGTGAAAACGGCTTAGATTCTGCAACAACATGAGGTTTTCTTTTCTGGTGGCCAGATTCTAAGATATTTTTATTTAACTCTGACAAGCGATTTTTGAAAACTGGTATGAATTTAGGGGCCACATTACTTTGAGACCTAGAATTTGTGTCTTGCACTTGAGTATTTCCCCTGCTGGCCACAGGAACTTCCAGGCGCACTTGCAGTGCCTGGCTGGACAGGGATTTCTTTCTGCTCTGAGCAGATCCTGGCTGGGCGGTGGGAGTCAAGGACATAGTGGGGCTTGGCTGGCTGGCCGACAGCGCCACCTGGCGGTCCTTTGCTACCCAACCCCGCGGAAGACTTTGAGCTAAGGTGGGTCTTGTGGAAGGGGCCTGAGTTAGAGAGGGCGGGAACATTCTTTTAGTGGTTAGATTGGGTGGCTTGATTTTCTTTTCCTGAAATGACAGAGATTAGGGGAAAAAATTTAATGTAATAATGTACTTAATGGAAAATAGATGTAAAATATCAAACACAATAAATTATTTATATATATAATATAGACGATAAATATAAGTACAATGAATAAAACAAGGAAAGAGATAGAACAAGTAACCTTCTTGAGGAAATGTGTACTTTATGGTGGTCCTTCTTTGCTATTACCCTCTCAAGATAAGATGAAGACATTATCAAAACCTCGCCAAGGATTTGATATGTTAGTATTTATGTCACGGCACACGGTTATGCTCTTACCTTCTACTGCATGTGTCACCAGATATTTGAGTCTTTGATGGTAGAAACTGCAACTCATTTATTCTTACATCCTTCATTCTCAAGAGTTACTACAAAATACTTATTCAAAGAAATTGAACTGACGGAGGAGGCGGTTGCATCTATACTAGGCCTTGAGAACAAGTAGGATTCTGACTAAAGGCAGAGATATCATGTCTTAATCATCTGTATTCTCACTGCCTGGTACTGTGACCAGTTCAGCAAGCATTTGGCAAACTGATCTGCCGAGTATACCAAAGCAAGCCAAGAGCTTATAGTATTTTAACAGAATCTGTGGTGATATACATACACGTACTATAGAACAGAACTCACCATCGTAACTACTCTCAAGAGTCCTACTCAGTAGCATCAAGCACATCCCCACTATACTGTCGTGTCATCGCAACCATGCTCTATTTCCAAAACTGAAGCCCAGAGGTCCTAAGGAAGCATCGCCGCCGACCCTACCCCTCTTCTTGAGGCCTCTGATGACGTCCATTCTACTGCCTGTCTCTATGACTGAGCCCGGCCGAGGCACACTGCCTAAGTGGAGAGATCTGCTATTTGTCCTTTAGTGAAGGCCTTACCTCACTGAGCATGTTTTCAAGGTTCATTCATATTGTAATGTGTCAGAACTTCATTCCTTTTTTATGACTGAGTAATACTCCATTACATGGATATACCACATCTTGTTTATGCTTCATCTATGATGGGAGGTGTTTATAATTTTTTAAATCTATATCTAGCAGGTGTGGAAGAATGCAGCAGGGGTGCAGGACCCTGGGTTAGGGGATACAGAGGTTAACTGAGATTCAAGGGCTGGTTTCTACCCCCAGAGATGGCAAGGCTGAGGAAAGGCACACATCAGAAGGGGGTTGGATTCGTTTGCTAGGGCTGCTGTAACAAAGTGCCACAAACTGGGGGGGCTTAAGCTGCAAAAATGTCTTGTCTCAAAGTTCTGGAGGCTTTAGTCCAACATAAAGGTGCTGGTAAGATGGGGTTATGAGGAAAGAATTTGTTCCAGGCCTCTGCCCTTTGCCTGTAGGCATCTTTGCACACAGGTGCCATTCTCCCTGCCTACACTCTGTCCAGACTTCCGCATTTTATGATGTCAGTCGTAACTGGGCTTGGTCCTGCCCTATTCTAGTACGACCTAATCCAAACTGTATCTGCAACTGTTGTTTCAAACAAGGTGACATCCTGAGGTCCCGGGGGCTATAACATATCAACTTGGGGGGAGGGAGACAATGTAATTCCTGTCAGGGTTTCCCAAGTACTTGTGGAAAGAGAAGGGATGCAGCTGTCCTACTGAGAACCCTCTGCGCAAGGGATGAGGTGAAAACCTTGCTCACCATAGTCAAGATTCCGCCTGCGCAAAGCCCACCTACAGGCCAACTCAGGCCAGGAAGCAAAGGCCTCGCCCCAATCCCTGTCACCCAGCTATGGGATGCGGTATGAACAGTGCTCCTTCTAGAGTTGGGAAACCTAAGATGGACATTTTCTCCTTTGTAGCTGGGACTGAGGGTGTGACTCAGGAGCAGGAAGACACACTCCCACCATACACGGAAGGAAGACATGAGCTGAAGCCAAACTTGTGCACTTTTGCTGAAAGGCTCCCTCAGGAATCAGGTTTTCCGGTCACAGAGTGAGCGCAAGGCCAGTACCACGCCCCAGCCTTGCAGGTGCCCGGAATCAGAGTTCAGGGTGCTCGGTCTCCTGACACGGCTCCCGCTGGGCACACATGCCACACGTACTTCACCACACGTCACTGCCCTCAGCAGACACGGCTCTTCCTGTACACAAACAGCTGTTTCGTCAGAAGTGACTGACTCATCTTAAAGTATCTAGAGTTGAATTCTTTCCCACCTGACGAGAACAGAAATCAAAAATGAAGATGAATTCAATTCTAGAGAACCAAAGATCAGTCATGTTTTCACACCCTTGGGTTACATAAAACAGCAACTTTTCAAAAACATACATACTGCCTGAGACGCCAGGAGGAAACTCGCGGCAGGCAGGTTCCTACGAGAGCGGCTGACTTTCATTATGTCCTGACAGAATGTTTATCTAGACGTGTCTGAACCGTGGTTACGCTCACACCCTGTTTGTTCACCTTGATGAAAATGATTTCAGGGGTTTGTTTTGCCCCCCAGCCTGGCACTGTATCATTTATTATCTTTCAATTTCTAAAATACAGTAAACAGCCCAGAGCGGGATTTATAGTTTGATATAGGCTTATACCTAAAATTTATAAAAAGACTACAAAGAGGACCTATGTAAACAGCAGATGAGACCATAAATAATTCACAGGACCTAAAATGGTCAACAGACCAAAGCTTTGTCAAGTCATAACCAAAAACCACGTGCTTCCCTACATTATTACCATTATTCTTCCAGATGTGCTAGCAAACCTGGCTTGGGGGAAAAAAGTGGCTTGATTGATTTTTAATGACTACAACTACACTCACTCACACACACACACATATACACACACACACCCTTACACAGTAACATAATAATACAGGAAAGCCAGAAGTTTTAACCTATATTTAAATATGAATGGGTAGCAAATGGAGTGTAAAATTAAGATGATCATCAGATAAAACTTCAGAACTGCCAAAATGACTACTCAGTGTGTCTGATTTATCAAAATCTGTTTCTGTGGCTGCACCACCTGAGCGTTTCTGATGAAAGCTGCCCAGAATCCAGGGAGGCTTAGGTCTGAGCACGTGTGACGCTAAGTGGCATTAGAAGAGGATGCTGACTTTAACGGCGTGACACAAGGAAGCAGTCAGGGCAGTCCAAAATCCAGCACATTCTCCAGGGCAAATGATGCAATTTTTCCAACAAACAGCTGGCATAATTAAAAGGAAGTGAGTCTGCAGCAGTGCAGAATGGAAGAGACCAAAGAGACACACCCACCAGATGAGATGACGTGCCCCCGCTTGGACCCTGGTTTAATCAAAAACCCTAAAACAAAATCTTGGAGATAATGGAGAATGGGTGATGCTCTGGCATCAGACATCAAGGAATTGTTATCAAATACGTTTTTTATGAACTTTTGTAAGCTAAAAATGCGCACTACTGTCTTTACAGATGGAATAACATTTCTTGGATTTCTTTAAAATACTCGGCTTGTCCCCCACCAGAAAGTACTTCCGGAGAGAGCTAGGTGCTAGGTGGCTTCACCACACTGACTTCAGTGATGTGTCTCTAGGCGGTTCTTGAGCGTGCCTCGCAGGGGACAGGGGCTACACTCATTCCCTCATTACGTCAGACAGGAGCCAGGCCTGGTCTGCTTGGTGTCTTCCTCACACTACAGAGTCTCACCAGAAGCTCGAGAAGTTCCCTAGAAGCCCAGGAATGGATTTGGTGAGAAGCAAGCACGCCCCCTTCCCGAATTCTCTTATTCTCTAACAGCCCAAGTCAGTTTTATCTTTAACATGGGTGAAATGGTTCAGAAATGTAAAACCTTTTTTTGATGAATGACTTTGTAAGTCTGCTTCTGCCTGTGCCCTCGCCCCTGTCTGTCCAATCTATCGCATGTTGGCTGTGAGCTGAAGATTCTTGTTATTTGCAACATCAGTAAGTTCTGTATTCAACATAATATTTTTTAGTTCAGTTCTTCATGCATGTAATTTCTACATTTGAAGTTTCTCATCAAGAAACAATATAATCCCATTCTTTTTTTTATGACTTATTTTGAAATATTTGCTACGAAATGCCAGTAGTTTTGTTGTATAGTTCTGATCTGTATGGTGCATGAATTTGGCAAAATTATTGAAAAATTTGTCATTTTAAAGAAAGATAACTGTTGAAAATTTTAAATTAAATATCCTTAGGTTTTTTCCTCCAGAAACTTCCCTTTCAACTTTGTTTTCTTTTGACAAAGAAATTATATAGTGTGTAAAAAACAAGTCATTATATTTTCTTCATTAGCATTGCTTAATTATTATCTGTTCTTTTTTTTTAAATAAAATTTCACTTGGCATATCATCACAATGCAAACATTATTGAATTCATTCCACTTCCACAAATAGAATCACTCAAAAGCTTTTTCAACCAATCAGACTCAACTGAGTTGCAAAAGTTCAATGTGAACTTGGATTTGTATGCGGCAAATGTTTTCAAACAACCCTATGAGATCATTTAATCATTTATCCATTCAAAAAATATTTAGTGAACACCTACTATACACCAGGCACTTGGGAGAGGGAGGTGGATATGCTGTCTCTCCCTTCTCCAAGCTCGGATTGTGAGGTAACACAACCACTCCAACTCCACGTTATACACAACAGCAGCAATGGCAGGCGGCGGTGACAAAGAACAGTGACGAACAATAAGGAAAACACCAGAGGGAAAAGCGGCATGACAGTCCCTGAGAGACGACAAGAGGCCTCCGCAAGACAGGCGCGCCGCGCTGGGGGACCAGACGGGCAGGTAACTGCTTACCTGCGCTGACGGCTTGCTGAGCTCCCGCGTGGGGTAGCACGGCCTGGCGGTCATCTTTACGGAAAATCCACATACGTGGGGCAACTTAGATTTTAAATCTGAAAGAAAACTTTTCAATACACCTTCCAGATCCACCCTGGGAAAGAACTGTACAGGCTGACTTCTGATGCAGCTGAGAGGATATGTGCAGGCGTTAAAGAACAACAGGGTGTTTGTGTACGCAGAGAGGAAATGCTGCTGAATGAAAACGGTACCTGCTAAGAAGGTCCACAAAATCATGGCAGAAATAAATCCATCCTGCAATACAGTCCAGAAAGCCTATTCCTTCCACTGCTTATTCCGCACGCAACAAAGCGGTGAGGCACTTTCTGTGTAAGCTGGCAAGCCGGTCATCCCAGAAACAATTTGTGAAAGAGCCAAGGTGAGCTTTAGAGATGATAAAGTGTGTGAAACAAACAATAAACAAGTCGCATCTCCAAGAGCAGTAAAAATCTGGTAGAGACGCAACACATATAGACTGTATTCAACCCCAACAGCAGTTCTTTGAGAAGAGCGGTTGCATTTTCTGATGAAAGATGTTCTCAAGACTCGGAATAATGTCTTGACAGCTAATGAAAAAGAATACCTGATATCTGTCAACCCCATTTTATATTAAGATTTGGGGCAGGAAACCCAGCACACAGCAAGAGAATACCAGGCTTGGTTCCTTCCACCCTGAAAAGCCAGCTGACAAGGCTGCAGAGCGACAGGCGGGGCAGTGAGCTCGCCACTAATGAAGGCCGAAGAGTTTCCCCTTAGCACTGGTGCCCTTGTGAACAGATATTTTAAAACAATGCTAAGAAAGATATTTTCTTAAATTAACGGGGTGCGATGAGCCAAGTGAAATCCTCTGAACTTGGCCTATAAAACTAAATAATCTTTTGAAAAAGAAAATTCTTTAATTCCACTCTTTAGTAATACCCAAAATGCCACTGGAGGGCACCCCTGACTCAGGAGAATCTTGTGATTGTGCCTGTACTAGGAATTTTTTTTCTACCTACTCTAAAGTTTCTTTTGCTGTCCAAATTAAAATAGTGTTTAAGGGGAAAACATATCACTATTAAGCGAATCCTCAAATAAGGGTAGGAAAATTCCAAGCCAAGCAAAAACATTCATGCAGGTAAAAAGCAGGAGAGGGAAGCAGCTTCCTGCAGGCACAGAGAAGGGCGGACAGGAAGAGAGCGAGGCAGGAGACCCACGCCAGGCGGCAGGGGCCCCCACACAAAGGATATGTGAAGGTCCTTCCTCCTATCATTTTGAAGTAGATGCTGCAGTACACTTTTGAATTACTACAATCTTCTGGAAGCTTATAGCCATACTAAAATTTAAGAACAAAGTTGAAATCCTCTTGAGAGAAAGTTAAACTGAGGTTAAGACAAGAAGCAAAATCAAATAACTTCTAAGGTAACGCGTATTTCTGGCCCGTACCAGCTTGTCCCAGTGTGTCTGGAACTCATCGAAGGAGTGAAAAGGACAGTCAGCGGGCATGGTGTGAAGAACACTTAGTATTTGTCCCATTTTCATACTGTGAAAGACAAGAGTTAGTAAAATGTTATGAGCCAATGCTTAGTGTAGTTTGATAAGTTAACTATGTGATTCTGAAAATGTTAAAAAAGATCAGCAATCACAGACATGTACATAATAAACTATAGTCATAACATCATATTAAACCCTAACAAGGAAACCTTATAAGGAAAAACGAAATTCAGTCATAAACACAAAGAAATAACTGGTAAAATGTTGCCATCCAAGGTTATGCCTGGGAATTTTTGGACTTTAAGAAAGGGTCTACGGAGAGTTGAATGAATCAGAGTCAAATCTATGCCCCGTCTGCCTCTTCCCTGTTTGATGATGAAATGATGTGTATGCTACCAGTTAAAGTCCCTGCTCCTAAGAAGTTTAGCATTTTGTCTCTGTGGTATGATTTATGTTAATAGCAAGCCATTCTTCCTTGAAGGTTGTATAAACTAAATCTAGCTCAGATGCTAATGAATCATTAATTACGACACACAAGTTTGTGGGGTTTTTTTGGGGGGGTATTATGATGATAGCAGTCATTTCAAATGAGATAGCCACAAATTTTGCTGCTTTTAAAATGAGACCCAATAAAGACAACTGTATAGTAAAATTATTATAGTTAATTTGAGAATTGATGCCTTCTATAAGTGTGACTATGTTGTTTCACGCTATTTTTGAAACGGAATTATTTTTAATTATTTTTAAGCAATAATTCAGCTTCAAAAATTCACAAAAGGGATTTCTATTTTGTGCCTATCAATGCTGAAGCAAAATAAGAGAAAAGCAGTCTATTTGGAACCCTCCCTGGCATGACAAACTGAAATCTCACCTTGGCAAAATGTAGCACCAGTTGCTTAAAATTGAATGTCCTTCAATGACAGCATTTGTGTTAGTCTCAAAATCCTTTATAACTCTCTGAGAAATACCAAAGTCACTTAGCTTTGAACAGAAATAAGATTGAACACGTTAAGTCCTCAAATGAATTTGACAGTGAAAAAAACCCAACATTTGTTTTACACAACACACACACACACACACACGTGATAAATCAGGCCCAGTCACACTCATGCACACCACCACGCGACAGATGTTCCAGCGCAACCTGCTTCTCCTCCCAAGAGCGTATCAAGTGTCCCACACTTGCCTCTTACCCTCCAAACCCAACCCCCCCATTTTGTACTTATCTCAATTGGCTTTCAGTTTGTTAATTTAGAAGAAACTGAATCCCTTCCAGAAGGAGGTATTTACATTTTGTAAAAACAGCATCTTAACTAAGTCTCTTTTAAACTGAAAGATGAGCTTGGGAGTGACACCTCTCTCTGGACTTTTGGGGGGACAGGATACCCCTGGCTCTCCTTTATCCCCCTTTCCACCTCCTGGATGCTTCTCTTGCTGGCCCGCCGGGCATGTGAGCTTGCAGAGGGCCAAGGACAATCTGCTGTTTCTCCCCCTGGGAAACGTTCCTGGGGGTTCGAGGGGGGGTATTTCCTTACAAGGGTCAAAGACCCAGCAATCCCACTTTTGGGAATCTACCCCAAGGACACAAAAACACTAATCCGAAAGGAAACATGCACCCGAATGTTCATTGCGGCACTGTTCACAATAGCAAAGGTATGGAAGCAACCCAGATGTCCAAAAATAGATGACTGGATCAAGAAGATGTGGTACATATACACAATGGAATACTATTCAGCATTCAAAGAAGATAAACACATGCAATTTGCAGCAACATGGATGGAATTAGAGGGGATCATACTCAGTGAAATAAGCCAGAAAGAAAGAGAAAGATATCAAATGGTTTCACTTTTAACAGGACTATAAGGAAACCAAATAGGAGAGAGACACTCAGTGGGGGAAAGGGGGGGGGGCGCGGGGGGCAGGGGAGGATAAGGGCACAAAATGGAATAGAAAAGAACACAAGGGACCACGGAGATGGATCACGGGTGAATTGGTGGTGGGCTACCCAAGGGGAATACAAAATGTAAAAGACACAAATAACAATAAAAATATATATTAAAAAAAAAAAGTACAGCGAGACTTCAAGTGAGGAGAAAAATAAAGTCCGAACGGCTAAGAGGGAACTGTTCTAGGATTAGTGAGAGTCACTCAGTTGCCCTCTGGGCCTAGCATCATGCATCTTTGGGGAGCAACATTCTAAGTTCATTTCCTGTTGCTTCTCAGGGAGCTCCAGCTAAACCAGCCAACTGCTTAGTGTCAGGACAAGCTGTAAGTCACTTCCAGCTAAAGACTGGCTACCGCGGGGGATGGGCCTCTGACGAAAACAGCCCAAACTGAACTCAGAGAAGGCAGGTGTCAGGTCCAGATGTTTGGCATTTCTCACATACATCTATTTACATTATTTGAATTTAAATCCTTATCCTCTACACTGTTCAGAGACAAAACCAGGGACTCCTGGTACCAGACCCAATGTCCTACATCATTCTTTCTCAACACCGATTTTTCTGAAGACTGGTCAGTGGCCTAATGGTTCCCCATACATTCAAGGGACGGCTGACACCTGCATCTATCTACTGAGCAGAGTATGACGTGTCCTCGTGTGAACAAATATAACTTCCTACTTCTAGTGCCAGTCTAAAGAATTTGGACTTATTTCCACAGTGGCAATGCTGAAGTCGCAGAAACATTTAGGTTGGGGACCCTTGTTTTAAAAAGAGAATTCTGTTGACTCTGAGGAAGAAGCAGAGAATAAATAAGAGAAGGCTCCTATGGATACTATCTTAATAGCCAGGGCTAAAGAAGGGAGTCTAACTTAGAGCAATGGAAATGGAGACAGAGAGGCGCAGCCTTCAGGGCCAAGCCGGCTCAGGAAAATGAAACCGTGCTACCATCTGCAGAAAGCCGAGGGACAGGAAGATGGAATATTACTACTTGAGGATCTTATTATAAGGTCATTTGGGGTATAAAAACATGAACAACTCTAGAAATCCAAATAAGCACATGATTATGGTGCAGAATCGTATGCAGCTAAAAAGATGGTGGGTGGTCGCTCTGGGCTTGGAGTCTGGGGAAGGTTCCAGTCAGTCTGAGGCATCCCTGACAATGTGCCCATTCTAGTTACTTGAACGCCGGTCAGCAAATTTTTGATGATGGAAAAGTAGATCCCACTCAAATCTGTCTCGCCTACTGACTCAGCATAACAGATCATCAAAAAATCAACCTGAAGAGAAACAAGGGGAGTATCTTTGAGTTGCCCCTAAGGGACGGGCAGAAAGGGCAGCCAGCAGAGGGCGCTCCAAGCAAAGGGAGTGCCATCTGTGCCTTGCCTGGAATTCCTTCAGACTGGGCCACTCTTTTTTGGGGGGCGGTGGGGGTGCTTGTGGTCCTGGCACTACAGGATTGAGCACTATCCCTGGTCTTGGCACCAAATGCCACGAACAAACGCCCCCGCCCCCTTCTTGGTGACAACGCAAATTGTGCCCAGGCATGACCAGACGTCTCCTGTGGGGGAATATAACTCCACCCTCTCTACGGAGAACCCCTGGCCTAGGAGAGAAACACGGAGTGAGTGACCACCGTGTGTAAGGTTCTATGCTGACTTAGCAAAATGAAAGACACACCTTTCTACTAAGAAGCAAAAAAAGTGTTAGGTGTAAAAAAATATAGATACAGGGGCCTCGCTGGTGGCGCAGCGGTTAAGCGCTGTGCTGTGGAGCTGTCAGCAGCAGCGACGCGAATTCGACGCCCAGCTGGGAAGATTCCCACATGGCGTGGCAGACCTCTCCTGCCTCGCCTGCTGCTCCCCTCAGCAGCGTATTTCTATCGATCTGCCTGTTCTGCTCCCGGCTCTGTCCCTGGTGAACCCTCTCACCGCCCCACGCCTCTGGCCTGTACCCCAGCTTATATGCATAAATAAATATATCTTACAAAAAAATACAGACACACAAAAATGCTAGCAGAAAGTCAAGGAGGGAATATTCCATTTAGCATGTGCTGAAATTGCACTTTAAATATTTGAAGGTGAAAGAAAAGGCAAGTAGTGGGTGCTGAGTTAGGATAAGATTCTGGAAAGTCTACCTAAAAAGATTTTTGAGCAAGGGAATAATAAAATTAGGCCTGTGTTAAAGTGACAGATTTGGGAGAAGAGATTTAGAATAATATCAGCCTATTAAACATTGAATAGTATGAATTTTATAATAAACATTCTTATCGCTCTTCTGGTTAAAAATTAAACCTATGTTAGTAGCAATAATAAATTAAGTGCATAGCAAATTGTAAAGTTAACTAGAAATCAAAGTAAGTAGTACCTCAGGCGGTGGCAGTCTGACTGTGTAAACTTCTAGGCTTAGACAAATGTGAGTTTCTGTTACATTGATGTCTAACACTGAAAACAAAATATTCAACTGTGAACTTTCTGGAATTATTATTCCAGGCTATCAAATAAAGAACTTTAGTAACAAAATTAATTGCCTTGGCAATCCACTTGAGTTAGAAACTCAGTTAAAAATGCAAAGTTTTTCAGACAAGGCAGAATAAAATAACACAACATCTGACAATCTGCAGAAGGGATGTCTAAACGAAGACAAAGACATGACACAGAACAGAGGGGGGCGTGGACCTGGGGGGCAGAGGGCAGGGTTACAATAACCAAAATGAGACCTCACCGTTGAGAAGAAACTCAGGAATATCTTTTACAGAGTTAGCTTTACTGTAAGTGAAAAGTGAGGGGTACGCATCTACTTACGACGTCAGTGCCCTTCACCAACAAATGCCCTCAGACACACAGTCCCGACCTGCTGGGCCCACAGCCTGCCCTCTGCTCTTCAGGTGACTTGTGCAAGTCAGGGTGGTGGGCGGGCTGTGAAGGGGCGGGCCTGGAGGCTGCAGGAGACCCCTGAGGTACTGGGTCAGCTCCAGTTCTTACTGCAGAGCCAACTGCTAGGATGTACTTGAGTTTGTGAAATGTACTGAGCTGACAATCTGGCATTTTGCCGCAGAATATTTAGATTCATTAAAGGAGAAACCGTCTACCACAGGATGAGGAATCCCACTCTCCCTCCTGTCAGCCTTAGTCACTGACAGCGTGAGCGCGCTGGGGAGGAAACCCACTGGGGGTGCGCGTCCCACTGGCCTGAGCCACAGTCTAGTGACCGCCACTGACCGACCCAGACAGAAGCCAGCGCAGCGGGCACGCAGCGCAGAGGCCCAGGGGCCACGAGGCTCTGCCCTCGAGCAGTGCACGCCCCCTGGGCTGACGAACGATGCCAACAGCGGGCTCTGGATTTCCACCTACCTGTGGCGTGGGGACTACTACCTAAGGCGTTCGCCTGCACGCAGCTACGCACGTCAAGGACAGAGTTAGATTAGACGACGAGACCTCATCATATTGAACCTGGCCTACTTAAGGACTTTTTTTTTTTTAAAATCATGTTCTCAAAAATAAAGCTTTTACTTACATCCTACTGAGGAATATTTGGTATGATTCTGGAAACTATACATTTTAAATGTCTGCAGAATTAAAGTCCTTAGTCATACTCTCCTTTAAGTGGAGACATTGAAAATACAGCTTTTATTCCGATTAGGAGAAGTGGATTTTTTCTCATCTAGGTAGAATATATATTTTGAAACAGAGATGACTTCCCAGATGAAACCGTGATTATAATAATTTCTGATTAATTCTGATATAACCTAATGAGCAAGAGTACAAATTGACTGCAATCTGTAATGTTTTTTTAAAACAAATGTTAATTAAAGTTTTATCTATTGACTTATTTATTTTCATGTATTTTTACTTACCAACAGCATTTTGTTTTCCCGCCTGAGAAAGAAACTCTCTTCCTTAAAAAATTCATAGGACATATCATATTATTATAACTCATAAATCATGCTTGATAAATATAACCTTTTTACATGAAGTTATTAAAGCTAAGGGAAATGCTTTCAAATACAGTTTTAAAATCAGAATATCTGATGACAACTTAGAGAAAAAAATATAATCACTCAAAACGCATATCTTCAATTAAAAGGACAGAAATACTCAGTTCTTCCCTCAAACACTTACTTCCTGCTATAAAATACTTGGAAAGTGATCATACCTTAACACAAAATTCAGGATAGTCTTTTGGGTCCAAGAATATTAATAATTTGCGTTCAGTATTATAATTCTTTACAACTGATATTTCTTTCTTTCTAGATATTAAGTGTTATGCAATAAACATTTCCTTTTAAGTAAACAGCAGGCCTCTGGACATACCGAAGCAAGGAGACATTTGTGCTGTTGAGAAATTTGCTTGAGAATGTTTGAGACTGAGACTTTAAAAGCTGTTCCCTAAAAAATAAGTATCTGCCCATCAAAAACAGATGCACATGACAGACGGGACCTAGAGCAGAAGTCCTAGGACTGAAAGGGAGCGTCACCTTGCACCAAGAGATGGCCAGTTTTATTCCAGGCTGGAGCGAGTCTGGCCGTGAGTGAGTATAAAAGGCAGTTTTGAAGAATTACAGGAATTACTCTTTGGGCAGCCTCCATCTACAAATGATAAAGGGAAAATAGGGGTAAGTTTAGAGCAACTGGCATGTTCCTATAAGCTCACAGAAAGCGCCTGTGTGTTTTGAGCACCACCCAACACACCAGGCTATTCTGCATATGAATTACAGTCATCACCACAGCAAACCTTCTCTAAATTTAGGAACCTTCTAAAATTAAGGGATTGTTCAAAGATAGTCACTTTGAGCTGCAGCTGCTGTCATTTTACAGCGCGTGTCCGTGAATAACAAGGAGTTCAGGATTTGCAGTCTGGGAAGAGGACAGGAGACGTTTACCTAACAGGAACAAGGAACCAGGAACTGGGATGCCTGTGGGGTACAACTGAATAAGGTTAGAAACTAAGCCCCATCCCCCAAATAGATAAGAGAATGGATATGGCTGCCTTGGGGACAAGGCCTTAAAACAGACCAACATGAGTAGAACAACCAGCCCAGTTCCAGGAGAGCAGAAGCAGAGGCCAGAACATGCTTCCGTGTCAAAGGCCAGTGCTGGGGACCAGACAGCTCAACAGGTAACTGGTGCAAACTGGGGCCCCAAGTTAGAAAGGCCACTAAAACTGAATTGTTTTTGAAAACTTACCTTAGCTCCATATTTTTCAACATAGACATTAAGTTTTCCAGCTTTATAAAATGGTATCTATAACAAAAATTCACATTTATAAAAATGACTTAATATGAATGTGTTATTAAGTAATGCACTACATAAAGAGTGAAAACATCCTACTGATACCGGGCAGGAGAGGGCACCAATCCGGCCAAGGGCACTGCCCAAATTTCTAGCCAGTCACTATCCTAGTTTTGCACCCGCGCACACAACTGCAAGCCTACTCAGACTTAGAGAACAACAACAGTGGGGCACCACCTCTACAGGACTTTGGCCTCAGCCCCGATTACATTACCACAGAAGGCACTGAATTATGGACATAGAATGTGGGTATAGTCTCAAAGCGAGAGACTTTTCTGGTAGTGATGGGAGCCCAGAAATCATAAAAGGAAGGCCAATAAATTGCATATAATAAGTATTTAAGATCTTTCTTAATATACAAGCTCTTAGGCATAAGAAAAAGTGGACCTAAGCAGAAAATTTAGAGAATGTTCAAAAGGCCAAGATGTTCCAACTCACCATGAAAGAGATATAAATTAAGAAAATGTCATTTTTAACCTGAAAGATTGGCAGACTTTATGTAAAGGGTGGAAACAACTACCTTATGAGGTTCTCTCACACACTGAGTTAAAATGTAATCTAGTACAAGCTTTTCAGAGTGCAGTTTAGCAGTGTCAAGATTATCGTTTAAAATGCACTTCAAACTCACTTCTAAGAATTTAACCCAAAGAAACTACCAAATAAGTAGAAATGACATAATTTCAATGAAGTTTTCTGAAGCAGTGTTTGTAAAAGCCCTGGGGACTCAGGCATGCAGGAAAGCGTCACTTAAATCACTGCACACTCAAACAGTAAGATATTCTAGTCTTAAAATGAGGAAGATTCATGCAGTGAGAGAACAATATCCAGGAGAGGTTGTCAAAGGGGGGATAAAAGGTAAGTTTCAAAATATAATCATTCCATTCTCTACTTTAAATATTTATAATTTTTCCATGGATTTACTATCTTTATAAGAAAGCAAAACACATTTTTAGCAGGCTACTTTCCTCTTTTTATTCTTGCTAAGACTAGGATACTTGAATTTATAAGAAGTCTAAAACAATGTCCTCGTTCCATAAAGACTTATGGGGAACAAAATAACACAAATAAGAGGGGTCTCCTTATTCAAAATCAGCTTATTTTTCTTAAAAAAACTATGTTAAGGATGATAAAATAATAGCTGGATGGAACCTAGAAGGAAAATATAGCTAATAACCTAGGAGAATAATAACCTACAAGAAAAAGAAAAGATCTGAAGGTTTTAATGTTAATAAAATTGATTTCACTGGATTCTGGGGAATTAAAATTTCAGAATAAATATTTTCAGATCAAAAATCTCAGAATAATGTAATGTTTATATAGAGTTTTGGCATTTCATCATCATTCCCAGTTATCATTATATATAGAACTGGGAAATATGTTTCTCATTCTAATTTTACTAAGTGTAAAAAGTTTCTTAACAAAGCCTCCAAATTAAAAAAAACGACTGAAGTTCTTTAAAAACAACTGGGGATATGTTGGAATGAGAAACTTCTTTCATATTATGTATAATTCTAAGGGCTAAAATATGAGAAAAGGATTAAGCTCATGCTCTCTTAATAAATTATGCCATAACATTTTATTCATTAAGTCTTTATCTTAGCATTTATGAAAAACTAAATATAAAATTAGAATCACAAAAATGGATTTTAAATATCACAAAGTTATAGTCTGTTTATACTTTATTATACTGTTACACTGTTGTTATACTTAGTATGCTGTTATACTGTCACACTTAATGTACTATTACTATCATAGTATACTGTTACACTGTTATCCTTAGTATATTTTTTTGTAAAAATGTTAAAGTCTGTAAACAGTTGAATCAAACTAGGGCACAATGTAATTTGTTCTCATAAGCCACTTTCAGTTTGAACTACAATATCTGAATTACTATTTATCACTACTACTTCCAATAATTAGTAAAAATACTTTGCAAAGTATTAAAATACTAACCGCCATCACCACCCAAATTTGGTTTACTATTCCAGGCACAGGTGATGTAAGAATATCTTCATGCAAAAACAGCAACTGCCTATGGAGAAGAAACATACTCATTTTAAAGTGTACCTGCCCACTGTTTTTACTTTACTGTTACCCTTTAAAAATTGCTAAATTCAAATAAAAAGTTGAAGTTTCCTTTAAATGAGGTTTCTGTATAACTGAGCATACCTCCAATACTGTAGGCACTCAGCCAAGGTTGGAATAAAGAGGATTAGAATGTCTTACATATAGAGATTAACATGAAAATTGGTCCCTGCATCTGAGTTGCCCAACCTTTTTAATCTGTGAACCTAAACTCCTCTTTGAAACTTCATCTGCTCAAAGCATAGACTTGAGGAAGTCTAAGCACTATGAAGAAATCATGTCTTTTGACTCTGGTTTACCTCATTTTCCTTTAGATTTTTTTTTTCTAAATGGTGGCCAGGAAGCACTGGAGGCAAAAGTCCAGGAATTCGCCTGTCAGTGTCTTACCAAATGCTTCAGTGTTACACCCAGTGAGTAGATTCTTTTCCTTCAAACAGGAAATTCTTCCAAAGTCAGAACCAAGTGGGTAGTTGTTTTGGTTTAGTGTTCAACAGCCAAATGAACTTACAACAAAACTCATCACAATTCAAATTACCTTCAATAATTTTGTTCCAAAGGCCAAGGGAAAACACAAAAGGGAGTACAGGTGAAATAGAAAAAATTCAAAATTACTAATCAAGGAAACAAATTTAAAAAGCCACAAACATGTGCACTTGCTACTTGTCGCCTCAAATGTAAGCTCAGCCAACCGTTTCTGGTGGCATCCTTTGCAGGAGTCCTGGTACAGCGGTGCTGGGTTTTAGTACCTCAAAGTACTCAAGAACCTGTAAGTATCTTTAAAGCCTAAAACACAGTGTGTTCTAAATAATCGTGTGGTTATACTTCAGGTTTGAACTATCAGTAATTTGAGATAGTTCTTGGAGAAGTACTCTTCAGTGTCTCAGACTGACCTGAAAATTAAGGAACCATACTCATCTAAAATGTTTATACACAATCCCAAAGTATCCGTAAAAAAAAAAAAAAAAACAGTAACTACTCATTAAATATTTACTGAGTTGGGGGGGGGGTGGCTTGACTTAATTCTTCAATGTCTGTAAAGTTTTAAATTAAGAGGTTTACAAAAGAAGTCACGAATATAAGACCTCAACGGTGAGTTTCTCTATTTTACTCTCTTTTCTGATTCTTTTTTAAGTCTTTCCCTAAATACAGCCCAATACACTTGGTCAGATTTGGTTAAAATGGAATTTATTTTAAAAGTGGGTATTTTGTTTTAAAGCAGAACGGCTCTTAGCTCAGTTTTAAGAAGCTTTAGTGATAAAATGCTGTCACCTGCACATCTTCAGCTGTGTACTCCTAGTCTCGCTACCTGAGCCCTCATTCCTCAACTGTATCCCCACAGCACAGAGCTTGTGTAAATCTGGGAGCGTGAGGAAGAACAGTGACTGCTGCCTGGGGCCGTTCATATTTTCCTGTTGTCTGGCTGTCTCTGCAATCAGGCCCTGAAAAACAGACAAACAAACGTCAATAAAATGGCAGCCAACTATCTCCCCCATGGCGTTTCCGTGCGAACCCACCAGAGTATTTGACAGCATGAGAGTAAGACCATGAAAGCAAGTCAGTCAGCAAACTGCAGCAGTTAAACGCCGCTCACATTCTACCTTCAAGGGTTTCTAATGATAATCTAGAGGGTTTGGGGGCACAAGTTTTCTTACGAATTGATCCACGAAGCCTACAGCTCCCCCATTGAAAGTGCGCAAGTCAGTGGCATCTCACTGGAGTCACAGAGCTCTGCAGCCCTCAGACACACTTCAGAACATTCCAGTCACCCCAAATTTAGAATCTTAAACTTGCAGTTCTATGCTCGAATTGAATAATCTGAGACTAAATAAATAACACGGCGGCTGAGGAGACGGCCGCCCCCTCCGGGTACCAGGTAGGCTCTGCCCTTTTAGCTTTATTCGGAGGCCCCCTGGGGGCTCCCGCGCTTCCCCCCGCGGAGGCCGCGCCGCCACCTGGGCCCGGGCCCAGCTCCCGGAGGGGCCTCTGGAACCTTCGCGCGCAGCTTTCCAGTGGCGCCGAACGGAACCGGACGCTGCCTCAGGCCGCGCGGTAAGCCGTGCCTTCCGGGGGAGCCACCTCAGGGAGGCCCAGAACCTTCGCCTCGCGGTGAGGAAAGGGCGGGAAGGCAGCGGGCTGGAGTCGCCCGCCAGGCAGGCTCCCTCATAGGCTTGGAGCCCCTGCCCTGGTGGCTGCCTCGTCCCCTCCCCTCTCACTCTCCCACCTCAGCGGCCGCTCCTCCGGTTTGCTCCTCAGGAAGCTTCTCGCTTCCCTCACACGCAGCTTGCTCCCAGCATACACCGCGAGCAGAATACCCTGCACTCCCAGAATGCCCCACGCGCCACGCCTTTCAGGTGAGCTCTGTGCTCCCAGCATGCCCTGCACTCCCAGCATGCCCTGTGTTCCCAGTGTAGATTGTGTGCAAGGCCTTAGATCCCAGCATGCCCTGCACTCCCAGTATACACTGTGTGCAAGGCCTTAGATCCCAGCATGCCCTGCACTCCCAGCATGGCCTGTGCATCCCGGATTCTAGTCAAGATCTGTGCTGCCAGCATGCCCTGCGCTCCCAGCATGCCTTGTGCCCCATGGAATGCTGCTATAACTGTTACAGGGCAGGGAGAGGGGCACCCCCAAAACCCCAGACCTGCCGTGGTCTAAATGGGTTCTGCCATCCGCCACAGCAATACAAAACATACAGGACCTTTTGTGGAAACAGACTTTAATACAATTAGAAAAGACAGAGAAGAAAAAGAATGTATTTTTGAAGTCAAGCACCCAATATTATCCAACTCCTCGTGGGTACAAGTCCACCCAAACGGGATTGGCCCAAAGCAAGTCTCGAAAGCCTGCCACAAGTCTAGAACAGCTTTTGGCAGGGACCCACACATAAGGGTCAGAAACAGCCAGACAATTCTGGGAGGAACCAAAATACCTTTCGGCAGGGACCCATCCAAGAGGGTCAGAAACAGTCAGACAATTCTGAGCAGAACAGAACAAAATCAAAACCCAAATCAACACAGCCATCGTTAACCTCCCCACGGGTCTCTCACCCACGTCTGTTTCAATCAGTCCAGGCCAGTGCAGCTTCTTTACAAGTCTCTCAACAACTTGGCCTCTTCTGGCTTTCCAACCTTCTTCCATCTCCTTCTGTTTTCTGTCTGTGTTCTGTGTCTCCTGTGTGTGTGTCCTCTGTGAGTGTCTCCCTCTTCTCAAGCTACTTATATCCTGCTCAGTTCCACCCTACCTTGGGTGGGACAGGGAACCTGGGACACGCCCTTTCTCCTGGGAACCACCCTGTTACATAACCACGAGTAGCTGAGGACTCAGTATAATACTAAAATCCTCACCTCTGGGTAGGATCTGACCTCTGCTTTCTGGACATGTAAAGTATGATAAGGCCGCTGCACAGGTGCCAGAGAAATACTGCCCGGAACAAATAAGAAGACCACTTAATTGTGTGATATTTGCCTTGTTTGCTTCTGGCCAGAAGGCTCTGAACTCTCTAAAAAAAAAAAAAGGCACAAACAAACAAACAAGCAAACAGGTTAAGGCTTTGATCTGGGAGTCTCTTCTTTTCCAAGGGCACTCCCTGGAGCTCTGTCTCTTACTCTGTCTCTTACAATTAGTCCTGGTGCTCCTCCACTTGGGCGATGAATCCTCAATGAATTCTCGAGTGAGGTTCTCAAGGACTCACTAGAGGGAGCTGTTGGCACATACAGATGGAAATTCTTAACAAAACATTAGAAACAGAATTCAGCAATATTTAAAAAGTGTTATATACCTAAACAAGGGTATTCCAGAGATGCAAAGTTGATTCAGAAAATCCATCAATGTATTCCATCATGTGAAATGGCAAAAGAGGAAAAATTCTTTGGTTATGTTGTGTGATGCAGAACAAGCATTTGACAAAATTCAACACTCATACTAAAAACTCAGAAAAAGAGGTATAGTGGATAACTTCAACGATTGAAAACATGTACAAAATCCTACAGTTAACATCATAGTGAATGATGTGAATCCTACAGTTAACTTAATAGTGAAAGAGTGAATGCTTTCTAAGACTGAACACAAGACAAGGTATCTGCTCTTACTACTGCTTATTTAACACATCACTGGATATTCGAGCCAATGTGATGCAAGAAAATGAATAAGAGGAACACAGAACGAAAGGGAAAAAAGAAAGCTGCTATTTGCTGGTGACACAGTAGTCACCTACAAACCTATAAGGAATCTATAAAAAGCTAAGTTCAGCAAATTCATAACATACAAGGTAAACATACATTTTTTTTCCTATATGCTAGCAAGTAACATGGATAGAAAAAATACCACATGTAATCATTCATAAATTGAAATACTCATGTGTAAGTCTAACAAAACATCCATAGGATGTGTATGCTAAAAGCTACAAAACGCGCTGATGAAAAATACCAAAGATGATCTTTTCATAGAAAAGTATTCCATGTTTATGGATCGGAAGAGTCAAAGGTAGCTAATCTTTTTGAGTTTCATGCAGGCTTAACACAATTCCTATCAAATTACTGGCAATATATTTACAAATTTAGACATGATTATGCTAAAATATAAATGGAAAGGCAAAAGAACTGGAATAACTAGAACAATGATGGAAATAAGACAGCAGGAGGAATCAGTCTAGTTAATTTTACTAATTAAAAATCATGATTTTGCTACCCTAGTTAAGAATGCATGGTACTGGTAGAAGGAACGATACATAGGTCTATGGAACAGAATAGAGGGCTCAGAAATAGCACCCTACAAGTATATCAAACTAATTTTGACAAAGGTGCAAAAGCAATTCAATTGGGGGAAAGCATAGTCTTTTCAACAAATGGTTACCTGAACAATTAGATACAAGAAAAAATAAGACTTTTTCTAGGTCCCATACCTTATGTAAGAAATAATTCAACATGGATAATAGATATAAATATACAACCGAAACTTATAGATGAGCAAATATTCAGGACACAGGGTTGGTGAAGAATTCTTAGACATGACACCAAAAGTACTTCTATAAAAGAAAAAAGTGAATTGGACACCCTCAAATGAAACATTTATATAACAACCTCAAAATGAAAACCTTTGGCTTTGAGAAAGAGGGTGAAAAGGTAAGACTGGGAGAAAAATATTTTGCAAACTACCTCTTTGACAATGGACTCACATCTTCTATATAAAAAAGAACTCTCAGAACTCAACATAAAAAGCCAGGTTTTAAAAAGACCAAAAGACAGGAAGAAACAATGTACTGAACAGAATGTACAGATAGCAAATAAGTACATGAAAATTAAGACCATAAAACATCACTACATAGTTATTAGAATACCAAAAATAAAAATAGCAATAGTACCCAGTGCTGGTGAAGGGGTGAGGGAATTGGATCACTCAGACTTGATGCAGGGCATGTAAGAGGTACACCTGCTCTGGAAAACTGGCAGTTTCAAAAAAATTAAAATTGACCACATGTCCTACACTCATGAACATTTACCCTACAGAGATGAAAACTTAAGTTCACACAAAAACCTGGACATGATTGTTCATTATTCTGATGGTCAAAAATTGGTTCTAACCAAAATGTTGTTCAGTAAGTGGCTAAAAAACCTGGGCATATCCGCCAAGGTAACACCCAGCAGGAAAACGGCAGTCAGTCTGGAACTTAACAGTGTGGGTGGGTCTCCAGGTGATCATGCCCAGTGAAAAAACACCAAACAGAAAAGGTCACACGCTGATCTCATTTATATAACATTCTTGAAATTACAAAGCTGGGCGGATAGAAAGCAGATTAGTGGTTGGCAGCGGTTAAAACCATCAGGAGTGGAAGAGCTTTGCGGTAAGGCTGGAGCTCTGAGCTTCAACTCTCAGTGGTGGGTACACAAATCCCCTTTTGTGATGACAAGTAACTAGACACGGCACGCTGCCCAGAGCTCCTTCCTGATTTTGATATTGTCCTCGTGACACTGCCAGGTAACCACGGGGATAAGTGGGTGAAAGGTACACGGACTATATTGCAGCTTTCTCAGTCTACAATTATTTCAGAGTTAAACACTAAAAAGTACAGAACTTTCTTAGAAATCATTTCAACATATTTTTATTGACTGTGTGAAAACAAACACTTATTGATATATATGACCCAGGAACCACCACGAATAATTCACCACAGGTAGTCTACCGTCATTGGACACTTGTCTCCCAAGTGTCGCCAAGTAGCAACGTGTTACACTTGAAAACATTTGCTTGGGAGGAGAAAGAAAAAAAAAATACTGTATCTCTTGGAGTGCCCGGAAAAATTTCTTCTTGCAGGTTGGGTCATCCCAGGGAGCGGGAAGCAGGAGAAAGTGAACCACCCTTCTCGGAGCACCTGATATACATGGAACACTGGTGACCCAGGTGACCTATGTGTAACCTATTGTGTACTTGTCAGCATTAACTGCCACGGCTGCAGAGGGCTTTGTAAGGATCCCCGACTTAACATGCTGGAGTTTTTCTATCATGCCCGCCTGCCCCCTCCCCGCACCCCCCCTCCCGCGTGTAAGTCTAGTCCAGAGCTCGCTGGGGGGTGTCTGTCCAACCTCCACTGCAAGTGGACACAGCAATCCAAGTCCTTCAGATTCACCTACACAAAGCAGGGTGGAGGCGGCGCGGAGAAGCGTGGGTCCAGGCCCGGGAGCCGCTCTGCCCACGCAGGTGCGCGGCGTGTCCGGCAGGCCGCAGGGGCGCGGCGCCTGCTCACCGTCCGCGAGCTCCTTCATGGCCCTTATCACGCTAAAAGTCACCCCGGAGACTCGCAGCACAACTACTTTCGTTACAAATTAACGTCCAGGTCCTGCTGACTGGACTTCACCCGGCAATCGCCGGGCCAGCGCCAGCACAGGTGAACTCCGAACCGAACCGGTGCCCGGTCAGCCGCTCCGCCTCCTGCGCAGGCGCAAGCAAGTCCCGCCCCGCCCCGCCCTCCGGGCGCGTTGCCCGAGGTTGTTGTGAGGGGCACCTGCCGCAGCCAACCAGCAACCGTGCGCGGGGCGGGGCCGCGCTGGGGCGGGACGAGGAGGATGGCCAAGGGCGGGCCCCTTGAGTGACTCGCCTTCTGGCCAATCCCCGGTGCCGCGCGCCCTCCCGCCCCTCCGCGCTCGGGCCGCCCTGTGCCGGGAGCCCGGCCACCGCCAGGGATGTCTCGGGTCTGCTAGCTGAGACCGCGCTCTGCTCCGCCCGGCTTGGCTGCTCTCTGCAGGGCCTGAGGCTCGCCGCGTTCCGAAATGGCCGAGAAGTCGAGCAAGGCCGTCAAGTACTACCGCCTGGAAGAGATCCAGCAGCACAACCACAGCAAGAGCACCTGGTTGATCCTGCACCACAAGGTGTACGATCTGACCAAATTTTTGGAAGAGGTGAGTTGGCGAGGCGCGACGAAGATCGGGGTCTGGGGGTTCCTTACGTGCCCTGTCCACAGTGCGACGAGGTTAACGTGCGCGGCCAGCGTCTGCGGGGCTGTGCTTACACACCTGGGAGCCCCCAGTCTCACCTGAGCGTGCTCATCCCTTTGCGCGCACCTGGGAATATCCCCGAGTCTCACCCGAGTCTGCTCACTACCTTGTGCACATCTCGGAGGGCCCCCAAGAGTCACCTGAGTCTGCTCACCACCCCGCCCCGGGTGCACACCGTGGAGCGCCTCGAGCGTGTTGGCGAGCCATTTCAGCAGCCAGAGGCGCGCCCAGGTGGGCCAGGCGCCCCAAAGACCCTGCAGGACACGTCAGACACCACCTAGCCCTTAGTGAGGAGCCACATCTCCTCTGGAGGTGCCTTCTCAGGAGAGGGCGCAGCTGTGAAGGATTTTGAGAACCCTTTCACCTCTGAGTTTGCGCAGAAAGGGGCCGCATCTCGGACAGGGGTCGTCCCGCTTCTGTTATCCTGGAGCGGACTCCGGATCGGAGCCAGTTGAGGAACACCCAAGAGCTGTGCCTTGCGGCCAGCGAGGGCGCTGGGTTTGAGGGTGGGGGCTGGGGTCTGCACCTGCTCTCTCCAGGGCTCCTACGGGTCCACCTGCCCCCCACACCCCCACCTGCTTTTCACCCAGGAGGAGCTCCTTAACTTCATCCAATAATGACTTAGTCCCGAGGTGGGAGCCGGGCTTCTGGGGCGGAGCGTGGGCTCTTGGTGAAGCAGGAAGGACTGAGAGGCTGAGGAGTGAACACTCCCAGGGAAATTTGATCCTTAAGCAATTTTGGGAATTGTCAAATAACTTTGCTTAACTTAAGGGAAATATTCCTTTGATAGAACGCTTTCCATGAGGTTTTAATTTTTGCAGCTAACTCTAAGGTTTGTTTTTTGTTTTTGTTTTTTTGCTGCCCCAATGTGTTTTATCACTATGGGGGAGCTTGAATCATAAATCTAACTTACCCCCCTTCTTTCTCCCAGACAGTAACTGAGAACATTTAATGATGGGAATTATTTACATAGTCTGAGGGGAGAAGGAAAATAGAGGCCTGGTGGTAACTGATCTATCTCAGTTCACATCAAGGGACTTTGGTTTTGCACAGAATACTTCTTTTTTATTAAAAAATTTCAAAAGAAAAAAAAAAGGTTGAGGTTGTTTACTAGTAAGATATGGCACTATTTGATTGTCATTTTGGTGGCATGCCAGAAGATCACGTCCGGATTGGAGTGGTTTGTAGCCGGGATCAGATGCTGTCGCCCTGGCCCTGGATGAGGGACAGGGCTGTTAGCCCCGTGTTTTCAAAGGGCCCACGCAAGCATCTGGTCTGTGACTACCAGATCCCCACTTGGGCTGTTGCTCCCTAGCCTCCCCACCAGATGCCAGCAGCACCCCTCCCCCAGTTGTAAAACCAAAGTGTCCAAATCTTGCCAAATGTCCCCTGGGGACAAAGTCCCCTTGGAGAGTCACTGCCTAACCTGTATTGTGCATGACTTTTCAGAAGGAAAGAATAAGGAGAAGACCTAACATGTACTCGAAACCATTGACTTTTCTGAGGCGCCCCTCTGTGTGCACCTGGGAATACACCCCGAGTCTTGTTTTTATGAGGCAGGAAGAAGGGGCACCACACTGTTTTCTGAGTAAGCTGGAAACATGGGAATAAACTGTTGAGTGGGTAGGTTAGCTGACAACACAGCCCTGTATTCTCTCACTGGTTTTTCAATACTTTTCGTTTTGAAAGTAGCTTGGAAAGAATGTCTCTGCAGTAAAATGAGATGAAATGAGTTTGATAACTAGTGCTCAGAGTGGTTTTGTTACAGGGCAGCCCCGATATAAATGGGGTACCTGTCTGGGTTCTCACCTGTGCACTTAAAAGGGACTTAAAGACTCAACTGCAGACACACACAATAAAATTAATAAAAGGGTTTATTTACAAAAACGGAAGGGAAAAAGATAAAGAATAAATTGGTGAGTGCATCCTACCAGTTCCGCTGAGCTGAAATCTTAATGGCACACTCGAAAACCTGGCGATCCACAACCACGAGCAGTCGCCCCCCTCCAAGCTCACAGGTCTGGTTTTTAAATCCCAAAACCATTGCTTACCTGCACCCTCAGTCCTCAGCATCCTTCCTTCGGTGATGATGGCATTCTGGGATTCGTAGTCCTAGGTGTCTTGGATCTCTCTGGCTTGAGGTGGGGGTGGGGTCCTGGGACACTCGCCTTTCCTGAGGATCCCCCTCTTACAGTTTTACACTGTTGCTGGTGGGAAATAAAAAACCCATTTCCAGCTATTCCTCTGGACTTGGTATTTGGTAAAATGTTCCCTATTATAAACTCCCTGGAGCCCTAGGGGTGCACCGCTGCTCTTGGGGGTTCACATCCTGCCTTTTGACCTGGTGATCCAGGATTCGCTGTTTGCTGAGCTCTTGCCTGGGACTGTGGTCCTGGAGGGGAAGAGAGAACATTCCTGATTGTAGCAGCTTCCATTGGAGAGCTGGAATGACACCGAAAACAATTCAGGGAACAGGAATAATGACCCAGAAGGCCCTGCTGTCGGCTGGAGTGGCCTCTCCAGGGTGCAGTGGCTGGTGGGAAGGAGGAACTACTGAGAGCTCAGAATTCTGAGAGGGAGTTGATTCAGGTGGAGGTGGCTACTTTTGATCCTGGATCAACTAGAGAATGGTGTCTGCAGCAAGGAGGAGCCTTTGCCTCTGGCTGCCTGTCAGCCTTCCAAACCGCAGCCCCTTCTGCTTTTTTTTTTTTTTTTTTAAATTAAAGAACAG